>CM046837.1:38969351-39148030 GCA_025618425.1 Heliocidaris tuberculata
AAGGGTTAATAATTCAGCTGGTCATGACAGATGATCCTCCTATTCTTTCCAAAAATTAAATTACATTACCAGCAGTTATGAAAGGTCACATATGGTCTTTTCTGTAGTGTAACTTATATTACACATGTTAAGACCATCACACACTATACGATCGGATTTCTAAGAAAATGTAATAACATTTGACATAAACATTTGAACATAAAAAATATTTTTTAGAAAGGTTCTAAATAGTCACATAGATAGTGAAATTGAAAATACCGCCAACTGCGAACTTTCTAGTCGGAGGAAAGGCCAAATTGGCTGCGATTCGTAGTGACGCCAAAGCAGTCCTATGATTGTCTACGACTTTAAACTGATTTGGCTCTTATTCCATATATAATTTTGACAGCGCACCAAAATCCTATGTTTAGTATTCATATTATTGTTCAGAACCTGAATCAGGTAGATTTTATTTGTGAAAATGCCCATATTTAATGCTATTGTGATTTATTTCCAAAATCGGATCATAGTCGAAAGTAGTGTGTGGTGGGCTTAAAGAAACTCTTGTCCTGCAATGTCTATTTAAAGAAAAACAACAACCCAAAAGCAAAAAAAAAAGAACATTTCAATTAAATCTGAAGTGAACAGTGCATTACAAGACTTTTCATGTGAAGAAAGGATAATATTTGTTAAGAGCCAGAAGGGCACTATCCCTGGGTTAACCCTTTCGAGACAATTGACCACATTTTGTGGTTTGGCTCAATAACTTTTGATTCAGAGCCCTACAAAATTTACCAGATACATGAGCAGAAAGAGCAAACATTTCTGCACACACTGTGTCCATTTTTGTTGCATGACCATATTGCCTTTGATGCCAGGAATTTTTAAAAGGAGAATAAGCATTAAAATCCTTAAATTGGCAACACATTGAGAGGTTCAAAATCATTGTTTTTTAAAATCAAAATTGGCAATTTTTTCAATCTTTCGTCAGTTCCTAACCATGTATGTTGTTTCCAAAGACATTAGATTTTATTAGAACCATGTAGCATTAAAAGCAAAAATATTATTGTTGCCAATTTGAAGAACAAACTGTGATCAATTTAGCCCTTAAATAATTCTCATGAAAGGGTTAGGACATGAGTTAACATCTGCTTCTCAGTAGATGTGATATATTCAAATTGCCCTCCATGCAAGACATGAATTTCAAACTTGCTTGCCAGCCATCACATTTTCATTGCCTCAGACAAGACATGGGCAAGAAGGCTCTATATCACACACGACATGCCAGCCTGCATGCTTTCAAAGGTATAGCAAAATGTGTTCTGAATTTACCCCAAATATAGATAGAACTACATGTAACTACTACATGATCAGACCTCACATACACAATCAGCCAAAAAGCCGGACATCTGTCAATGGCTTAGTATATCCCCGACTACTGTAACTTCATTCTTACATCTGTTCAGGGCTAGAAGGGTGCTAACTCTGCAAGAAAGTAAGGTATAACTGAGTTAACGCCCTTCTGGTTCTCAGCACATATGCATGTATGGAGGGATATCAAATGAAGAATTGCAAATCTGGATGGGGCATGGAAACTGGGAAAGGCAAAATCGCAGTTATCTGTGATTCGACACTGCAGGCCTGATTGCCGCTGTAATCTATCCACAATTTATGTTGTATACCGGATTGATTTCTCAGCAGTACAGATAATCACACTAACCTACATGTATCTCATACATGTTTATCCTTCTTCAAATTGAATATCCACCTGCTGCAGAAGACTCTCATGTTTCAGTGGTATTGATCACTAAAACAAGCCTTCTGAAAACACCACAAGTACCAGCATATATGAGTGGTTTCCATATGATACAGTCAATTCACTTGGCACACTGTCATAATACAGTACATTAAAGATGAAGTTGAGTTCTGCACATGTGATCACATTGAGAAAGAAACTCTTAAAGCCATCATGTCTACATAAGAATAGACCTGTTCATAAAGTTATTCAAATTTATGGATGTTTCTTTCCTGGTGACCTAGTAATGAGGTATTCCATTGTTATTAATGAATGAACTACAATACTTGGAATCCAGTTTGCATATATATTACTTGTTGCTATGTCTGACAAGCCTCTGACAAGCTTTTAAAAGTATGCATAAAATTTGAATATATTTGTGAATAGGTCTATTGGTGTATACTGCGAGGTTTTGGAATCATCAAACTGATAAGAAATTGACCAAATCTTGTTGAAAAGTACATGCACGGTACACAGATTTCAGCTATGTCTTATCATATTTCGAATATGACGGCATTTGCACGGAACATTTCCACCGTAACGTTCTTCCAAACTGACATAAAAAGGAATGAGAAAGCTCACAAAATTATTTTTCACCTTTCCCTTAACTCATCCTTCTCTTTAATCTATCATTCAATAATGTATACATGTTTATCACCTCCTCAAATTGAATATCCACATGTTGCAGAAAACACTCATGTTTTATAGATGAATTAATCACCAAAACAATAAATCTAAAAACAGCAAAAGTACCTCCAATTTTTTTAGTGATGTCCTTATGATACAATTAATCTACTTGGCACACTGTCATAATACAGTTTATAAATATTAAGCAATGTATTAAATTTAGGGTTACACACATGGAAGACGGAGAAATCATCTGTAAAAGTCAAAGGAAATTGAACAAAGTGAAAAAGAGCACCACTGTATAATATAATCAGAGATTAAAGGTAATCATAGTCTGGATGGCAATGAGCAGACTATTCAGCCAATGACTGCAAAACATTATACATGTATATACAGTGCGAGTCAATAAAAAGGAAACCAGGATTCAACCCTGAATAGTGTTGCAATCAGTACATATAGATTTCATCAAACTACTCACATTGTAGCCTATCATGTTTCCTTTGATTTGATGCTTTGATCAATAAAATCCAATCTGGATAGCTGAAAAGTAACATTTTTACTGATTCATGTCTAATTTGCCTCTGCCCAAATTTTGAATGAAATGGAAGGTCAACCCAAGGTTGGTTGAATGATCTCCATTCCAGATGAATGCACTCACAAATAATAAAAGTAACTCCTGAACATCTTTCATTCCAAACTTGGGCAAAGACGATTTTGACATGCTATTTAAAAATGGCCACTGCTCAGTCATCAATGATTACATTTTGGTGACCAGCCTGTCAAACTAAAGGATACATTATCAACTATCTTACTATTGTAATGCATTTCAGAAATTTCCTTTGGTTTTTAAGATATTGGGGCTTATATATATAGGTTCCTTTTTATTGACTCAACACTGTATGTTAGTGCTGTCATCGACAAGCATTCTGTTAACAATCCGGTCGACAAAATGCCTTTCGGGCCGGAAGACGATATTTCGACAAAGATTCTGATAATATTGAACTATGAATTCCACATTACATATCCAATCCACTAAAGTCAACATCTGTCCAAATTCCATACTTAAATGTTTGTTATATTTGCAATACTGCTTTCTAGCTGTATGTGCTTTAAGATCACTTTTATGCCTCATTTCATCACCAACTGTTGCTGTGGTAGGCTCCCTGCAGCAGCAGTATTTTGTTCTAGCACATGAAATTTGCTGATCATGTCTTGTCGACAGCTGTCGACATTGATCATTAATTTGAGCCGCCATGTCGACAGAGAAAATTGAATTCGCTGACAGCACTAATACATTAGCAGTCATATCTGATTAAGTGTCCACCTCTGGCATATGAAACATGAAAGAGTGATTAATGAAGAGATGAATTACGTCATTAAAAATGATGTTAGGTTTTAATTAGGATAATAATTACTCTTTGTGAGTAGAGACAACACTAAATAAGAGCAATGTATTCATTAGGTACATTATATAAAATGCAGGAAGCTATACATACAGTATGTCCCAGAAAAAATTACAATCGGGATTTGGATACCGATTACGAAAGCATCTATTTGCAACATAAAAAGGTCATACTGGATAATGAAACTATAACTAATTCTCTACCAGGCATGGAAGACCCCGTCCGATTTAGTCCAATCGTCACAAAGAAATAGGGATTTATGTAAAGCATGTCATGGGTCCCTTTCTTCCATCCTTTGTCACATGGATGTTCTTGGCATTTTAATACATGAATGGAAGTATTTTGTTCACAACAGACATGTTTACTAACATATTCATATTATTTGCATACCATTTTAAGTTTGATAACAAAGGTAAATAATCATGTAAAGAATATCTTCTTAAAAAGATCAAGCTAAGTCATTTTATAAAACAGGGTCATAATTTTTTTGAATCATTCACTTTCAATTACAAATGACCAACATCATAAAAACCAACCATTTTATTTTTAAAAGGAATGATTCCTATCTTTCATCTTCAAACTAATGCCAAGAGCCCTAGATTCCTCTCTTTTTATGAAAACTTTGGTGTGAAAGCATACAATATACACTGTTTTTCTAATTTTACCTTGCAAGATTCTTATTTTTCCCTATGGAAGGTTGGCAGGTATGCAACATGTTTGGGACTCTGAAAACTGCTTATCCATTTACATTTATGATTTATTTCGTTTAGCAAAATATCTCCAAATGCCCTTAAAAATTAACAAGAAGAAGAATGATGATAATTATGTTGATAAATGAAGCATTGCCATAACAATTATACATGTAGCAGATTAAAAAACCCCAGGAAATTCTTTTTCAAACCATTTTAAAGGGTGTGGAATTGTTAATTGTGCTTTGTGCATCTCCCTTTTGTCAAAACTTGGATGGAAGGGACTTATGACATTTGTTACAAAAATCCCTATTTCTTTGTAACTACTGAAGCAAATCAGATGGGGTTTTCGCTGAGATACAGATAATTAGTTATAATATCACAATCCCAAAACACATTCTGATTAATTCGCAAGTTTGAAAGCTATTGATGCTGAAAGTCCGATTGTATTTTTTGGACATACTGGACATAATGGAGCATGGTAATTTTCACAGACTTTCTTCATATAATGAAATTTTGTTACAAAAATTGATTTTTGCCTCATCAAATTTCCATCAGATGAGAGCCACTGTATTCATCAGGTATATAAAATGCAGGAAGCTTTCTACATCAACTGGTAAGTATGGAGCATGGTAATTTTCAAAGACTTTCTTAATGTTATGAAAATTTGATACAAAAACAGAATTGCCTCATTAAGAACCCATCATATGAGAGCTGCTGTACAAAATGCAGAAAGTTATATAAACTGGTATGCAATGAGCATGGTAATTTTCAAAGACTTTCCTGATGTTATGGAAAATTGCTACAAATTGAATCTTTGCCTCATTAAAATTCTATCATCATTACAAAGTAGACATAACTAGAATTAATGAGGTCCAATTAAATAGAAAGGTATTTAACCGTTTTTAGACAATTGGCCACAATTTGTGGTTTGGCTCAATAACTTTTGATTCAAAGCCCTAAAAAATATACCAGACACATGAGTAGAAAGCGCAAAAATTCTGCACACACAGTGTCCATATTTGTTGCGTGACCACATTGCGTTAGAAGCCAGGAATTTTAAAAAGGAGAATAAGCTTTAAAATCCTTAAATTGGCAACATATTAAGATGTTCAAATTCATTGATTTTTATCAACTTTTTTTTCAACTTTTCATCAAAGTTCCTAACCATGTATGTTGTTTCATACAAAGACATTACATTTTATTAGAACCATGTAGCATTAAAAGAAAGATATTTTTGTTGCCAATCAGAAGAACAAAATGTGATCAATTTAGCCCTTAAATAATTCCTGTCCTGAAAGGGTTAACAATGACCTTTTATACATGTATTTGACATGGTGGTCTGTCAACAAATGATTAAATGATGACAACAATAGGTAAAGAGTATTATCTAATAAAGGAAACTAAAAGCGAAATCTTATTTTGAATTGCACATGTCCCACACTGTTGGAATTATTGAGAAACAGTTAAGAAACAATGTAATTAGAACTCAGCATGAGTCAGCATAAAAGTGGAACTATTTTCCAATATATTGTTCTGCTATATATTATGTCATCAAAAAAAAAAAAGAAGAATAAAATGCATTACTGTAAAAGCAGAAATTTTCGCGTGCATGCAACTTTGGCGAATTTTGCGAGTGCTCGAGATTCGCGAAAGTTTCTTGCTGCAAATTGGCTGTCATTATCAATTCGCGAAAGTTTTATGTCACGAAAGTTTCTGTTTTGACAGTACTCTATTTCTCAGGCGGTTCAACTAAATACAATGTAAATAAAATTATTGATCAACAAAATGTCAATATCTTGTAGATTTTACACCCATACCAATATTCAGCTTACACCATGAATATGAATTGTAAGACACTTCAAACTTCAACATTATTTGCAACTTGTACAAATGTGCAACTGTATACACACTTGGAAACATACTTGCACATCAAATATGATTTTCATTTTATAAACAAATCTTTATTGTCTATTTTGGGGAGTGGCAGTGTAAAGGACTATTCTGTGATCATTAATGTTGCAGGGGAAGTATTGTTGGCAAGAAATATCCAGTAAATTCCACTGGAACACAATGAAAATGATTCTTTCAATCACAGGGTAGAGATCAGACGACTCTGTAAACTTGTGACTTAACTTTGCTGCTGTTGCCACGAGCTTCAGTTGCTTTTAAATTTCTGTGCAAGATATTGAAGGGGTTAAGGCACTTTATTAGCAGGGCTCAATCTTACCCTGCAGTTCAACAATATCTCTATGGCCTCGTTCACACATGACACAGTAAACCTTCGTAAAAACCGCCGGGACGAAATAAAAAGACGTAATGGCTTAGCATGCACTTCACATTTCTGTATGTAGTAAAACACAGAAGGTACGCATAGGGGCCTTTCTTGAAACAAAGCTATGTGTACCCTTCTTCTCACCCCACTTGCCATTCATTTTGATGCAAGTAAAATTGTTTTTAATAGCAGCAGTGGTTTTTTGAGGAGGTTCATACTGTCATGTGTGAACGAGCTTTAAGGTAGATCAAGGTACAATGTTGTAATTTTATATTGATGATGTATCACTGATCATGAGGGTATATCTTCTTCAACCACGACCGGGCCAGGAATCTTGATCCATCAAAAGCCTCGAAAAACTCGTCTATCTGCGGATGCTGAACCTGAAAACAGAAGGAATTAAAAATAATGGCAGTCATATACGGTAATTAGAAAGAAGAAGGGAAATAGCTACTTTGTGAGTGTGCAAAATACATGTACATTGTATGAGCTAGGGCCATTAACCCTTTCAAGACAATTCACCACATTTTGTGGTTTGGCTCAATAACTTTTGATTCAGAGCTCTAAAAAATATACCTGACGCATGAGTAGAAAGAGCAAAAATTTCTGCACACACTATGTCCATTTTTGTTGCATGACCATATTGCGTTTGATGCCAGGAATTTCAAAAAGGAGAATAAGCTTCATAATCCTTAAATTGGCAACACATTGAGAGGTTCAAAATCACTATTTTTTATCAAAATTGGCAATTTTTTCAACTTTTCGACTAAGTTTCTAATGATGTATATTGTTTTCAAAGACATTGCATTTTGTTAGAACCATGTAGCACTAAAAGAAAAATATTATTGTTGCCAATTTGAAGAACGAAATGTGATCAATGTAGCCTTTAAATAATTCCTGTCCTGAAAGGGTTAAAGCTTGAAGACAAAACAGAACCTCTTGATGGATAATGATTTATTACCCAGTACAGACTGGCTTTTAAAGGTACTTCATCCCTTTTGCAGCCCTAAATTTTGAAGAGTGAGGACGCAATATTAGTAAATCACAAAAGAATTATAATTACAAAACTTGTGCGGGTGTGAAAAGGATTATAATTTGCCTTTACGAAAGTATGATTTTGGTAACACTTTATTTTTTTTGACTCAGAAAAAAAAATTGCGTAATTTTTAAAATGATTTTTTTGACTGTTACCAGTACATGTACATGTACTTGCACTGACATTTGAATAGCTCCCTCTGCTACAAAAGCAAGATTTCATTTCTTACAAAGGAGTTATAGAACTTGTGACCTTGAAATTTCATAGGCAGTATCTTACAGGATGTCTACTTAACCTGTGCAAAGTTTCGAGGAATTTTGTATAAGTCTGGAAAAGGGATGAAGTACATGTACATGTACATGTACCTTTAATATATGGGTTAAGATCAAGAGCACTACATTGTAATTGCCCTTCCTTTTTCCATGTATTCATTTCCGGACAAATATTTGCTCATCGAGTCAATTCTTACAAAGCAATAAATAGTGAGATAACTGAAATAGTGACTAGTTATTTACTATTCAATGATAAAGATGATTTACAAATACTCCATCGAGTCTATGTGATCTATAAATCAAGTGTCTCCTAAGTATTTATTATCAGTGGGAATTTTTATAACATGTTATAAAAGGGAAGCATATAACAAGGTTCATATTCGTAGAGGCAGACAGAGTTAAAGTGTACCAATCACCTAAACGAAGAATTTATGTACAGCTAGAACTTAAAAAGTTAATCTCAAAACACTTTGCCTGGCCTTCTATGGGTTAATGGTTAAGGAGCATGCAGAAAATAAAGGAAAACATAAAACCCCCTCGCACAAAACCCAACTCCGAATTCGGTTCTGCACAGGCCCTAGTTTTTTTGAGCGCGTACGTGTGCATCGATTAGTCTACTTTGCAAGTCACTGTAATGTTTATTTAAAGAGTATTGAGATTTGCAATATCTCTTTATTGAATAAACATTTGATTATTGTATGTTGGCATGGAACCTCTGACATAAAGAGCAAACTATTTTTTGGTGATTGATACACTTTAATCCTGCTGTAACCTAGTCCACTGATTTATGGCACGTCAAGTGTCAGGTTGTTTTTTCCTGTACAAATTACTGTAATTCTGTAACAAAATGAAGAAAACAAAATGTATCAGGACATGAAATAAAAATTGATTTCATAATGACATAATTTTTGTTCACTCATTTTATAGTTCCTCTTCTTCTTCTTCTGGTAATCTTCAAAGGACTACGCAGCCTATCACAAAGATCTGTACAAAGACATACATGTACCTGATGTGTATGCAGGCACACTAAACACTAGGTTTACATCCTACCGTTGGCAAGAAGCGTATTATCGTGCATAGGGTGCGACAGTCCTACAAAACGGGGCCTCCAGTTAACCTTCTGTCCGAGGTTTTCAGAGTGTTTTACCCTGATCCCAAGCTTGCATCGGGAACAGAGGGAAGGGGCATGCTTATGCACAGTGCAGCGGCAATCAGTTTTGTCAGGTCAGACCCGGGACTTGAACCCACGTAGGCCTATGCTTATGACGAAAGTCATAGTCAGAGCCTGACGACTAACCGATCGCGCCACACTTGGTGAACAGAGGTGAACACTTGGTGCTCCATAAATCAGTGGACTACATGTACATGTGTACCTCTACAAAATTAGTCAGGATTTAAACCTAGACTAAACTTAATATTAAGCTTTTATAAGTCCAAAGTAGATCAGGGTCTATTACAAGAAAAAATGCTCCTTCATTCACTACACTACTCCTCCATCTAGTTTTCTCCCTACCTTTATATGTTGGACCCCTTGAAGCAATTCTTGTGTGATATAGGCTGTACTGAATGACTGTTTATCTGAACCATGTACCAATAACATGTAGTTAGGTTGGTGTCTAAAGTGCTGCAGAAGAAGGGGAACAGGGGGCAGAGAGTGCACAATCAAATTTGGACTGGACTAAGGATGATGAGGTGCTAAGATAAGGCTGCTACATAAACCATTGCCTACTTTCCTGAACTATGTTAATCAATATCAAAACCTGATACGAAATGTGAACTCCAGATAAACCAAGTACACTTCTGATCCTCTCATTTTGGTAAAACGATTTGCATGCCAATTAACTCCAGAAAAATCAACAGTTCTGATCATTTTGAAGACAAAAATTTGTCACTTTTTTAAATATGGAAAATCAATAACTGCCTTTATTGTCTATCAGGAAATGTAAACAATGTTTCTGCAGCACCTTGTAAAAGCTTGAATCAAAATCTTGTGATAAGACTTCATTAAGGAGATTTAACCCTGTGGCTTCAAATAAAAAGATTGAAGGGATAAACATGTAAATGTGACCAGAATGCAACTAATATCCCAATAATATTTGGATGTAAAACCTGACACCTTTTAATTCCATTTCTTGACGGTCCAAAGAAAAAAAAAAGATCATAATTTACATAATTTACAGTAGATTACTGGAGGATATAACATATACAGTACATGTATCTGTGAGTCATAAAGATTTCAAACTATACTTTTGGTGAGATTATCATGTCTTTACATTAATTAGTAACCTTTGGCAACTCATAATTCTTGAAGCCAGTAGTTGTCAAATCTCCTTTATGACAAATGGCAGAGAAATCGGTAAAGTAATGTCAAATCCTCAGAGCAAAGGGCTTACACTTTTAATGGGCCTATGCCTTGTCAAAATAATGACCATATTAGCTTCTTTGCCTTTCTCCATCACTCTCTCTCTCTCTTTCTCTGAGGATTTGACACATGTCCTCATACAGTCATACTTACCATGGTTTGAAAAGTCATAACTTCAAGCTCTTCTTCACTATTGTAGACAATAAATGGTACTGGTACATGTATATCACGTACATCCAGCAAAAGAGAATAGTAGGGGTTTTTCAGTGTATGCTATTACACACGAAACAGAAAATAAAGGGGAAGGAAGGGGGGGGGGGTGGGGGGGGGGGGGGGATCCAGTGCAAGCATGGAAAGACAAATAAAGGGAGGGATACAAAGACAAAGACAAGGGTTACTATTTAGTAGACTTCACTATAATTGGAAATGAACAGGCATGCTTGATGGGTTGTGTAAATAAAATGTATCAGAAAGTTCTCAAATGCGAAATGAAAATGAGATTTTGAGCTATTTTGAAAGTTGATGCATGCATGGGTAGGATGAAGGAATTCAATATTGAAAGAGCACTGAAGTAAAAGAGGCAGCAAAAAGAATACACAGGAACAGTGAGCGATAGAGCTCTGGAAAAAAAAAATAGAGCTCTAGGTAAAACAATAAAATGTATGAGAATCATCACTATGAACTCTCACATTAACCAGAGCTCCAGTTAAACCCAAAAATATTTTTACATGAGGAATCTGATCCACAAAAGATTACATGAAAAACAAGCATGCATACACAACATTTCTGTCAGGGGGGAAAAAACCCACATTCAACCGTTAAAAAATTCTGAAGAAAAGAAGCATCTCAACCAAAATTTATATATCAAATGTGATAATTACTAAATGCACCAAGTCCAAATTAATGTATGAAATGTTGCCATAAGCCAAACTTAGCCTGCCACACAAACCCTCCACAAAAATGCAAGCAAATGTACTGAACAATGTGGCAATTTACCAAATGTAAACAATGGTATTTAGAATGTAAAATATCTTGAACAGAAATTGAACAGGTTACAACTTCATATGATTTTCTACAGATCATTCTCGGGTTATGACATATTCTATTTATGAATTTTATTATTTAGTATTCTATAAACAAATATTGCATTTGATTGAATTTTCCTAAACTTTATATTTAAAATAATTATGAGGCCTACATCTAAAATAATGATATTTCAAAAATTTATACTTAAAATATCTTGACATGATGTACAATGTATCCTCTAGGAAATCCTTTTCAAGCCCCTCGGGCAATGGCCTTGTGTGAATAAATGTCATTTCTTCATACTTTTGAATGATCATCTCTCTGCCAATACCAATTACAGAAATAAACTGATTCTCATACAAGTTTTATCTGTATTAATAAATAAATAAAAACTGTGTAAATATATTTTTTAACAAAAAGACACCCAGTAGAGGTTTATTAACACTCTAAGATACACTAGGAGCAAATCTGGTAGTGATAAGGTAAGTTGGAGATAAAAGAGACTTAAGTCTATTGACCTAGTCTATATCTGTTAAGGATTTCTATTGTTTTACTGCAAACTGATTGTAACTTACTTGTTGTTCTGGTGGTATATTATCTTTCAGCCATTGTACTGGAGCCTGGATGTCAAAAAGGAAATGAGAGATTTTTAAAATAGATATTTCGCAATATAACCTATTGCTTAGATAGGAACTGATCATTGGTATAAATCATATCTAGATTAAACAGAAAATTCAATCCTTTTCTGCATATACATGTATCTCTGTTTGAGGCTATTCTTTAATCTTGCAGTGTCAACCCTCTGTTTACTTCCAAACTGAGTTTATATGCACAATGAATACATATCATATCAACTCTATTATCAATTTTGTGTACCAAAATTAAAAGGCAAAATTTTCCTGAGGACTAATATCAATAAATCAATATACAGTGTAAATGAAAAGGAAACCCAGATTTAACCCTAAATAATTGTTGCAATTTGAACACTTAGATTTAAAACCAGATACTTCACATTGTAGCCTAGCATTTTTCCTCTAATTTGACACCTTGATCAATAAAATCCGACCATGGACAGTTGAACAGTAACATTTTCCTGATTCATGGCAATTTGCCTCTGCCCAAGTTTTGAGTGAAATCGATGGTCAACCCAGGGTTGGTTGAATGGTCTCCATTCCAGTTGAATGCACTCACAAATAATGAAATTAACTCCTGAACACCATTCAGCCCAAACTTGGCCAACAGCACTTTTGACATGCTTTTTAAAAATCACCAGCGCTCAGGCATCCAAGATCGCATTTTGGTAAGCAGCCTATCAAATTTAAGAAGACATCAACTATGATACCATTAAAATACATTTCAGTGATTTTATTTAGTTTTTAAGATATTGGGCTTGAATATGGGTTTCCTTTTTATTGACTCCCTTCGTATCTTAAATGCAGGCTAGGTTACAGTTGAAAACACTTCATCTCTCGGATAGGACATCAAATGAATGTCCAGAGTGTAGGAGAATCATCACCTATTCACGGTAAGAACTCACTGCACTATTCATGTAAAGATTAGGGGGAAACGCCAGTGCCGTGGTACACCTGCACATCCTAATCAGTAATATCAGGAGGAGAGACCTGGGGGTCGTTTCATCAAATCAACTCCATGACAGTCATAACTTTGTCGGCGATCTACGGAAATGTCATGGACTTGACAAACTGTTTCACGAAGACATGATAAACGACAACTCAATGATATCGATACTCATCGGCTAAAAAACATAGTCTATACCACAGTCCATTGGATTTATCGTCAATTACCCAAACAGACTTTGAGGCTCAGTTTTCTCCAAACTGTTCCAAAATGTCAAAAAAGGCAGCGAAAATTAATACTGGTGATACAAACATCCCGTTTACATGAAAAGATGTGTTACTTATGGCATCTTAGAATTTATAAAATTGAGAAAACTTGAGGATGCATTTGCGATGTACGAATCTAGATTTGTAAATAAGAGGATACCGTAATTGACTAATTATGGAAAGAAGACCCAAATCGTGTACACTTTAGAGAAAATGATTAAATAAAGATATTTTATGACCCAATTTTTAATATTCAGTTATAAAGAATACATTTAATATGATAAATTGTCGTCGTTTAAATTGGTCTGTATATACAGACTGTTCCGTTTTAGACGCTTTTTCTATGGTAGACCGATGTGGGTATTTTTAATATTAATCTCACATACTTGTTGGGGGTCAAGAAGTCATAAAAACATATTGTCCGTCTGTAAAATATTATAATAAAAACATTAGTAAAACTATTTGATAAAAAGAATGATAAAGAAATGTGCTTGGAGATCAGGAAATAATTTTCTCTTAACTTACATTTTTCATTTTTTCGCAGCCCATAGACTAACTAAAAGCTGGCTTGTGATGGCGTTCTAAAAAGATATGACAGGTTTGGAGTACCGACAAGTCACTTGTCAGGGAAGTTGTCGCTGATCTTCGCAAATACGGCTTTGTGAAACGGTTAGCGGACAAGTTGAGCGACAGCGTCGAGATGTCGCTGATCTTGTCGTTATGACGGTTTGATGAAACGACCCCCAGGGCCCCGTTGCATAAAACTTACCATTGATGGTAACTTTGCCATCAATGGTAACTTCCATTTAAACCTTGATTTTGATTGGCTGTTGAGCAGTGTTACTATGGTAGTTACCATTGATGGCAGAGTTACCATTAACGGTAAGTTTTATGCAACGGGGCCCATGTAGTTACACATGTAGTGATTAAATTTGTCTGTTTCCTCCCAGGCACAGGAGATGCCGGACACTTTTTAAAATTTTATTACTACAGTCCGACCTCGTTTATCTGGCTGCATTGGGACCGGCACCCATCCGGATAAGTGAAATGGCCGGATATGAGAGAAATGTACATTTTTTATGCAAATGAATAGGGTAGGGCAGTCTATTGGCTGTAAAATTTATGTTTTCTTGGTGTAGTTGATGATTGCAAATGATCTTTTTATTTGTAAGAGATGAAATGAAATCAAATTAAACAGAAAATTGCCCATGGTGTTCCTGTTTCCAAGAATTTTGGGTGAATTGCATGATGAACTGGCCGGAAGACAGGGCCGGTTAATAGAGATGGCCGGATAAATGAAGTTCGGATAAGTGAGGTCGGAGTGTATCAACATTATTCCATATCGCCTTCTATTTTCGACTCACCTTAGCTGTTAAATCCCATCCTACAATAACTCCCCTGTAGCCCATCCTTTTATGCCGGACCACCTGGCCTATCCGAAATTTAACATGCCTGGGTCTGGGGCTTCTTTTCTCAGTTGAACCTGGAGATCATACATAGAAAGAAGAAAAATCAGTATTAATGACAATATAATATAATTAAATGGGGTCCCCTCGCTATTCATAAAGACCGCTATTCATTTAACATGCACTATGAATAGCGGTCCTTATGAATAGTTATGAACAGTGGTCCTTATGAATAGCGAGGTAATTCGTCTATGGTTTGCTCGCTATTTAGAAGGACCGCTATTCATTTAGTCACGCATTATGGATAGCGGTCCTTATGAATGAGTGGTCCTTATGAATAGCGGTCCTTATGACTAGTGAGGTTACCCCCAATTAAATTGTGCCATCTATCTAATGAATCTATTCAGAGACACATGAGTTATCACTGAGGCTTTTCCATGTACATATACATGTACATGAAAGAAAGCACCATAACCTAAGTAAATAATGATTTTCTTTTAAATGAATGCCTTCATCACAAAGAGCAGAACACAATCTTTCAATAATTTTCTTGATGGGAATGTCCTAATATTTTATTCTACAATTTTTTTTTTGGTAAGTTAAAACACAAAATCAAGAGAGAGAAATTCTGAAATTCCTTTCATCATGTGAACAAGCTGAAATACAAAATCAAGAAATGCACTGTAAGAAAATTCATATGATAGCAACTAGTGACTTTGAAATGGTTTCACGGATCAGCTGGAAGACAACTCTACATGTACATGTAGCTAAAAATGCTATGTAATTATATTGTAACACATTTCTTGAATTGCCTATTATCCTCAGCTGTAGGAAAGCTGCCAAGATGTGCAAGAACTAAAAATACATCTCTTCCTACCAGATACATGTACCTATTTCCTGAGTTTGGCTACACAATTGTATTTGCAGATGCTGATTGAACTTGGACCAATTAGTCCAAGGATATAAAAAAAAATGCACTAGACCAATATACATGTACATGTACTTTTACAGTGACAAACTGAGAGGTATAAACTATCTATTTTGATGGAAAAATTTTAAAACAAACCTTTTTCTAATACAAAAATATAAATTATACATTTGTCAATTTTGAAAAAAATCACAACAAATTAGTGACTTAAAGGGAAACTATAATCCAATTTAATGCTACCATTTAAAACAATTAAGTCTAAGACATCTCAATTTAAAGAAAGAAAAAAAAAAGTACTGGTATACTGTATATTAGACAGTGAAAGTACATGTATTGTGCATATATGGTTAATAACATTCTCTGATTTAAAGATAAAGTTGAGTTCTGGTCACATTGTAAAAGAAACTGTCTCAAAGCAATTGGGAAAGGTTGATCATGTCTACATAAGAATCAGTTCATACTGTGAGGTTTTGGAATTATCAAAATGATATGAAATGCACATGCACTACAAACAGAAATGGATACATGGGACTGCACACACATGTGGAGTGAATGTTTGGCCCAAACATTTCAGCTACGTGTATTTCTCGTCATATTTTGACTATGGGAGCATTTGAAGAGCAATCCTTTTCAGGGGACATTTCTACTATGATGTTCTTCCAAACTGAAATAAGAGGAGTGAGAAAGCTCACAAATTATTTTTCAACTTTCCCAGAAATCAACCTTCTCTTTAATTTCAACAAGAAATTTGAATCAACCCAATGAGAGCCTCACCGCCAAAATATCCATTGCTTTCCCTCAATTTTAAGACTTCATAAGCAGGGGACTCGCCCTCTGGATCGTCATCGAAATCTTGCGGCCTCGATTCACCGTAGATGATCTTCTCACCATACTTCTCAAAGTGATTAAGGAAATCCGCTATTGTGTTCCAGGCATTTTGACCTCTCTGTCTCCACCAGTCGGGATTGGTAAACTTGCCCTGCCACGTGTGAAGTCTGGTTAACAATCTAAGGAGGAGAAGAAAAAGTTAAAGAATCACAGGAGGAGATTCCAGATATTTGTCATCATCATGTCCAACACAACACACACTGCAAGGGCTCAATTCGCTTAAAGGGAGAAAAGGATAGGAATAAGTTTGTGACTACATCTAGATATACATTCACAGGTCAGTAGGAAATGTATCTTCCATCTCTTTTACATGCACCTGAATGTACACATGTAGAATTGTAGGAGATACCAGTACTGTCTTTGGACTTTCTATAGAAATTACTTGTGGACTTTTTTAGTAAATTTCTTAACTCCTAAACTTTTTAACTTTTAGCCCAGAATGGAAACAAAGTTGTCTGACATTACATAACAGTACCTTAACTGACTTGCCCATTTGAATGAAGTTGGGGGGAGGGGGTGCAGCCTCCAACTTTTGAGTAAGCATGTCTCTTAATGTTTATGTAGTAGAAAATAATATGCTTGTTCGCATGCTTACCCCTCCCCCCCCCCACCCAACTTTAAAAAATGCTGCACTGTAAACAGACAATGGTAACACAGCTCATATTCAGAAAAGATACATGTATAAAATGTGAAATAAAATGTGATTTACATGTTCAGATTCCTCTCAGATACAACTTATAGTTTGTTTGTTTTCTTAGGGATTCAAACTATATTTTTGCCTGGTTTCCAGAGACAGTCATATTAACTTTGGTGTACAGGTGAATGCATGAACATACCTTTCAATTTCTATGCTTCTCTGTGCACTTGTGGTAGGTTTCCACTGAGTGAGAAAATACTGTGCAGGAACAATGAGAAGAAGGAGAGCCAACTGGAAATATGTGCCACGATCCAGAGCTGGCATCTTGAAGCATTTAAAAGAACATGCAGGGTTACATCAATAGCGGTTTCTTATTCAGAAACAAATCTGAAAACAAAGAAAAGAATTTGAAAACAAAATCATCTAAATTGGGTCTCAATCATATAATTACATTGTATTTAGGTATTTAGGCAGACTTCCAGCCTTGTACAAAGTTTAGGAGAGTGCAGTAAAGCTCACATACTTTGAATTAATGTGTACATGTAGTAACAACAATAATACAAGGACAGTTTTTTTTTTTTTTTTTTGGGGGGGGGGGTTTTGTATTTGTTTTGATCTTTGCTTCTGTATAGTGTGTTGATCATAAGTTCCAACAAAAAACAAGCCAAACAAAACAGGTTTAGTTACAATACTAATTCATACAGACATTTTAGCCTCTGTCTCATTGAGGCCTGCACGGCATCCGCGTCCAAGAAAACGAGTAAAAAGGGTTGTTCTTTCACTACCAGATGAGCAACCCAGGGATCTCGTTTAAAGTATCAAAAACAGGAAAATTCTAAAATATGGGTATCAAGTGATGAGAAAAGATCCTTGAAAAAGGGTTGGAAATTTGACAGTACCATTCACAAGCCGGTCAGGAGCAGAGAATCTGAAAATACATGATAGAAAGAGAGATAACAGGGAAACAGCACGTGCGCAGGATAAAATCAAGGGTATGGTATAAAATTTAAACAAACACTGATTCATTCATTCATTCATTCAGTTTATTGAAATAAAAAGAACATGCAGCCCAAGAGCTGAAACTGTTCAATTCACAAAGGTGAGAGATATAGAATATATAAATAATCAACAAAAGCTTAAACAAGTTAAATTCAAATCTGGCGTAAAAAAAATGTCTTGCCAAGAAGCGTAGGAGGAAAGGAAGAGAGAAAGGGAAGAAAGGGAGAGAGAGCAAAGGTTAGCGGAGAGAGAGAGAGGTAGAGAGAAGAGAGAGAAAAGGAAGAGAAGAAAAACAGATGTGCATGCAAGCAGAGAAAGGGAAGATGGAGAAGGGAAAAGAGAAAGAGAGAGTGTGTGTGAAGGAGAGATGGAGAAAGAAGGAGAGATTAAAAGAAAAGAGCTGAGAGAGGGGATAAGAAATGGAGTCCAAAAATGATATGATAATACATATAAATAGTAGTCAAGAAATACATTTGCATACAAAAGTAATACCATACGAGAATGCAAGAAACAACATGAAAATAGGTATAGAGAAGTGAGCATTGAAGGAAACCATATGGTACAATTGCTAAAAATTGAGGGTTGGTAATGTTATTATTGCAAAGAGGGAGATCACACAGATCAACCCCCCCCCCCCCCCCAGGATTTTACCCTTTGGTTTTGGCAAAAAAAGCCTAATTAGTAGCTTCATGGTTTTAGCCCATTTTATGGTTTTATGGAATTCGTTACCTGAAACAATAGTAAACATTTAAGTTACCAAACTGTTCAAAGCTAAAACTGCAACAGCATTATCAATAGTATTATTTTATTATTTTTGCACACACCCACCCGACTCGCTTCACTCCACAGGAGTGTTGAGTCGTACTATTCCAGATCCAGATTCAGGTCGCTTTTACTAAACAGTCAGGTCTCTGCGTGGCACGGTGTGTTCGAAATTGGTCCCCGAAAATTATTAGCTGTCTTCAATCTTAGGGACAAATTGAAAAAGGGTCCATCTCAGTATGATTTTCCCTATTTCAGGCTAAAATCGAACAATAGGGGAAGAAAGAAAACATATCGAAAGATACAGAGAGAAATGAAAGAAGCATAATGAGTAACACAATGAAAAATGGAAGGGAAGATTACAGAAATATAATGCAAAGAAAAAATAAACGGTAGAGAGAGCTAGAAGGGTAGGAAAAATGGAAGAGAGGATGATGAAAGAAAACAAGGAATAACATAACGAAAGGGAAGGTGGAAAGAAAATGAGAGGATAAAAACAAAGAATAACATAAAGATATACATGTATATAGAGACATAACTGATAGAAGGATAAAGATATTAAAGTAGATATTCATTGATTTTTAAAACTGACTTAAGTTTCATTATTGCGTAGGTGAAGCTTAGACCGGACAAGTTTGTCAAAATTCGACGCTTGCAAACATTCGAAGTAATGATTATTATCAATTACAAATTGCTAAAATACAGCCCCGACATAGCACCTGAACAGCTCTCCGAAAGCCGCTGAAATGTGTGACGTCAAAGGGAGGACGTTAATTGCACAAGCAGACGATGTCCCATAACATCTCACATATTTTCATTGCCTGTTTTGTCATCTTCTCTTCAGTTATTTCACTTCACTAGCATTAGTCTATGATGTTTAATCCATATATTGCCTCACTCTAAACCCCGTGCATGGGTTTATTTGGATGGAAAATGAAGCGTTACAAGAATAAAGGAATCAGTTGCTTGTAAACAAAATAGACGCCATTGCATTCACAGCTGCATACACCGCTGGACGTTCGGCGTTGAATGAGGGATAAATACCGTCCTTGCAATCATTCAGCGGGCTTTTCAATTTGAAAGTGTGGTTTCTTTGATTGTTCATTAACCCTTATCCTATATATTTACAAACAAAAGATTTCAGTAATCAGAATCTGTTTCATTCCCATTTTAGAATGGTGTGAAATATGGGCACGTTTGAATACACTAAATTCTTTATAATTTGAGAAATAACTGCACTGCACTTATGTTCATTCTTTATGGGACGTCGTCTGCTTGGACAGGATTGTTCCCTTTATTGACGTCATTGAAACATTGTTATTTTTTTGGCGAAGCGCTTGTATATCGCAGATGCTGGGAGGTAGTTTTATTTTTATTATTGTTTAATTACCGGATATGTAGTTGACTTTAAGCTGATACAATTGCTATCTGTTAACTTGCCAGTTTCTAGTGATACATTATTTATCATATTTGTGATTTTCTTTGAATGTGTACTTTAAGAGTAACATAATATAACCATAAGGAAATATGGAAGAGAAGATGATAAATTGAATGAAAGGAAAGTTGGAAAGAAAAAATGGTAGGATAAAAAACAAAGAAAAAGTTAAGGAAATATAGCGAAATGATAGAAGGATAAAGATTAACATAAGGAAAGGTGAAGAAAAGATGGTAAAAGGAAACAAAGAATACCATAACGAATGGGAAAAAGTAAAGATGGGATGGAAGGCAGAAAAAGATAGAAACAAAAAAGAATGACATAACGGACAATGACGGAGCTGAGGATAAATGATCAACAAGAGGAAAGGTGGAGGAGAAGATGATAAAAAGAAACAAAGAATAATATTATTCGATTGTTAATATGGAAAGCAAAAAATGATAGGCCAAAAACAAGTAGAGGTCTACAAGGAATAACATAAAAAGATTGATCATAGTCATCTGGTCATAGAGAAATGATCATGATGATAGCTGAGAAGGATAAAGATAATTATTAATACATGCTCCCATCAGAACTTTTTCTCCTTTTATTTTATGCTGCCAAAAAAAGATAAGATACATAAAATTCCTGGCGAAAAATGTTTGAGACCCGATTGTTTAGCAAAAGCCGATCCAGCCCCCCCCCCCAAGGCCAAGCCGGCGGCTTCTCGTACCGTATATTCAAGGATTTCCGAACAGATTGTATTACCAAACATGTAGGCCTTACGCGTATGAAAACCACACTATTGAAACAAAGGTTGTGTCTTTTTCCCATAGGTTTCACACGTTCAGAAATACAGTAGCCAGTACCTTTTTCAAGATCAAGAGACCAAAACGCGCATCGTTGGGAAGGGGTTCACTCGGAAGAAGGGAATATCGCATGTATCGTATTAAATCTACGGTGTCTTTTTAAAATTCCATCAACCTCTTTTTCTTCAGGACTTTGAGCATTCATTATGTAAGTTTGACAGATATCCGTTTGATGTTTTATTTGCTATCGTGGATTTTCTGAAAAGTGTTTGGAAACTGGATCGATCCACCACCATACATGTATCGTCGGCAGCAGTGCAATCATCATAAACAGTCAACTCAGCAGACACACTTTGCGGTTAGTGGGACAAATCACAACTTTACACCCTTCGCCTTACCTCACATTTGAGCAATATAAGGAATAAATACAACGTCAATTTTCTTTAAAGTACAGAAAGAAGTTATTTCTACGGAAATCATATAGCAAAGTGTCAACTCACCTTTCCATTTCCACCAAAAACACCCGCAAATGTTCAGAACTGTGCTCACTCAATCAAAATTTGCCACGATCACATTTATATACAACCTTGTTCTAAATGTTTTATTTTCTTAGGAAATAGAATATGTTTCAAAACTGTGTTTTAATTAGTTTTCAATAAAATATTATTTAAAAGATTATTCAGTATTTATAAAATTATGCAATTCTTGCTTATTATAAATTATCTTTTTGATTTTACCATAAAAGAAAATTGTTTGATTGAAAAAGAGGATGGTACAACTTCCGGGGTCGAATTTGTCCCAATTTTCGCAGCCTCTCATCCGCACTGACAATATCTGAGACCGAATGATGGTGTTTTAGAAGTCTAACAGCTAATTTTCATGTATTGAGTTTTGGATATCATAGTAAGTATTGTCTAAACTTATTGTATTTATGTTTCGTAGAAATTCTTCCTTGTAAAAATTGTCTAAGTATGACTGTGTTTGGACATGTTTGATGTTGGGTGAACTTCTGCAATGCAGTGCTGTGTGAATGTGAGTGCATAGTGAGTGCATGCGGGCATGCAGTGACTGACATTGAGTGTCCACTGCACTGGGCTCCTCGCACTGGTTAAGGCATGGCCATGGGAGCGCTAGCGCTGGGCTGGGTCGGACGTCTCGTACTCGTCGGGGGGTCGTTTCATCAAACCATTTTTTTTATTGCCATTCGATCTTTCGATTTTTTCTCTTGATCGGTGAAATTTAAGTAGGTAAAAAATAAAGCCCCCCTGAGCTCCAAAATAGCCACCGCAAAATATTTAAGGGGGGCTATTTTGGGGGAGGGAAATCTGAAAAGAGCCCTCGTAAAAAAAAAAGTAATTTTTTGGTTGATATAGTAGGGACGCCAATACGCTGAGTGTGCGTTGCTACGCTTCGCTTTACGTGCTCGTGGTCGCCCTGACAAATTATTGGCAAATTGTTGGGGACTGCAAAATCCTTTTTTAAAAACTATTCACTTAAGTAATCGATGAAACAAAGACAATGACACACTCAAAAACATACCTTTAATGACGATCTTTAACAGAACTTACTCGTTTGAGTTACGGTGTTGCAGATTTCAGCGAATTTGAATCCAATAATCTTCGTAGCAGCTAACGGAAAACGTGCACACATCGACTATGCGTAACGAAGCCAAAAATCAAGAGGGCGCTGCAAATTTGATCACTAAAAATCTTCTAACTGGCAACAAGTAGGCTAAAAAAATAAGGTGTCTAGCTTCAGCCAACGAACTTTTGATAGTGAATAATGCATGAGATGTCAATGTATGATACCCCTATAGACTTGAAAATATAAAGAAAACAAAGGATATCTTTTTTATTTCAGACTTTTACTTTATTGACATGTAGGTATTTATAGAACATGATTTTTAAGTCAACCGTAGTTTGATTTAAGCTCCATAGCTGTAGCCATCTCAAAAATAGAGGGAAAACTGTGAGTAATGACGTCATTTTGTTGCTCCGACCGGGTCTGTAACTCATGAATAAAGATCAGTATCTAGACTATTATCGGTAAAATATCGGTATGGAAATATGAATATTGATGAGCTTCGTACACAAATACGTAGGGCCGTCACATAGCTAGTCTCAAACGAAGACCCCATTTCTCATATCACTGCACACAGCGTCAAGCTCGTCCATAGAGTGAAATACTAACCCAATGAGTATGAAAAGTGTGTCAAAAGGATATTTAGTAAATATGTCTAAATAATAGTCTACTCTTACCGTCAAAGTGCTGAGAAGAGGGGAAAAAACGTGTCATGGCATGCATGTGTGGTATCATGCTGGAAGCTTGTGTGTGACTGTAGTCGTGTGTGACTGTAGTCGTGTGTGACTGTACAAGAGTCGTCGTGTATTTTTTGTCGCGCGTGCCGACGCCGAAGCGTAGCCCATTTTGAGAGAGAGAGAGAGAGAGAGATATGCAAACACCCAGAGGTCAATACATTTCGAGAGGTGGAGGACAAATAAATTAGGGACAAGACCGGGGGGGACAGAGCCTTCATTGTTTCGAACTCAAGCATGCAACATTCCTTTGCATCAGTTTACAGTTATGAGCTGCAAAATGCAAGGGACTTTCGCATGAGTATACCTGTATAACAAAGACGTATATGTGATCATTAGCTACAGGGTATGCCCCTAGCCCCTCTTTTAAATTTAGAGAAAGATAGGGGGAAATAAAGAGAGAATGGGGAATAATTCTCTTAAATGATATATTTTATGTAATATATATTTTGGGGGACAAACCTTTGATAGATCCTTGGCCTTTTGTTTGTCCCTCCATATACATGTATTTAGATATTTTCTGTTTATTTGTACGTACCATTTTTATTGTATGATGTACATGTACCCATCTCTATTGTTGAATTTTCATGTTTTTATTGTTAATTTCTGGATATTTTCAATTGTAATGTATTTTGTCATTGTAAATTTTATCGAAGGTGGAATAAATTAAAGTGAATTGAATTGATTGATAATGATGAAGATATGATTGACTAATATAAACTACAATAACGTAAAATATTCCTGTTTTTAAATGTATTGTATAAAATAAAGATTGTTGTTGAAGTGTGATTTAAAAAAAAAAAAATATGTGATTGTAAATTGTCCTGCAATTCAGCTGAGGCTGCAAAATGATAATAAAATGAACTGAACTGAAAATGAAAAAGAAGTAGGACCCTCTCCCACACCAGGCCACACCATTGACGATATGAAATCTTTCTTCAGCCACTTTGTAAAACTGCTGCCCCTCCACCCCCCCCCCCCCACACACACCTCCCATCCCGACAACATCCCTCAAGCATTGCTGTACCATCCACCTCTTGTGATGATTACGTAATAATGAACACATCGCAGGAGTTTAAAAAAAAATGGTTTGTGCACTTGCCCTTTTTTTTTACTTTCCTCTTATATTTTTTTCCTTCTTTCATTTTCCTTTATTTTAATCACATATTATTAGTTATATTATTTTGTCACTTATTTATTTGTGGAGAAGGTACGATGGCCGAGCGTTTAAGGCGTTGGTTTTAAGGTCCAATGGACTTTTCCCCCTCAATTTTTTTGAAATTCCCCACCCCCCCCTTTTCCTCTCCCTTTTTATAATGTCGATTTTGTTTGACGGCTTACTAGTTCAGTTTAGTTCATTCGGCATCAAGCAGAGAGACAATGAATCATGAAAAAGGGTCCAAAACGGGGACAAAGACCCATTGCCAAAATTTATTATGTCTAATCCTTGTTACGAGGCTTTGTGCCTTTTCGGCGTTGCCGGTTTTGCTGACACCATTCTTTTACCTTGTAATATTATTTTTGTTTAAAAATAAATTCATAATAAAAAAATATAAGCAATGAAATATATTTATATTTCTGATTATTACTATTTTAGACTTCTTTTTTGTCATAACATATTTTTAAGCATGCTCATAATCATAATCATAATTTAGCGACCTACATAAAATCGGCAACATAAGCTGACTTGATCTAGCGAATATGAGCGAAACCGCTAGGTTCAGTGCAGTGATATGCTGATTCACAATGCAGTGCGTATGTAACTCTGTGTGCAGTCATGTCGGTGGCAGTGCGGGGCTGACGACAAGACGAGAAACCACAAATAAGGCGAGTAAGATTACAGAAATATTGAAATCATCTTTTTAACAGCTATCAACCCAAACTTTTCGTGATAATCGATTTTTCTTAGCATAATTCGAGGTCGAAATCTTTCATTTCGTACTCGGTCTCACAATATTGAAATTTAAAATACCGTGTACGGATTTTTCAAGACTAGCCACCAAAACTTGAGCTGGATGGGTCGATCGCGCGGGGGATTTGAATTGCGTAATTTGCGCAGGTTTGTGATTGTTATTGTAATTAGGTAACACACCCCCTTTTCAAGGCCTTTCTCATTTCAAACGTAACTTATCGACCATGACATTGCAAGTTTTCCAAGGCAACAAGCACTGTTTTGGCGTAGCTGGAACCGCCAACTTTGGGGCAAAATATCTCGCTTTGAAGGCTGTTTTGGATACATCAAATAGGTGAGTTTGCCTTTGGAAGACATTGCCTTTCATTTAAACCCCATTTTGACCTTCAGAAAGGATTAATTAAAAAGATAGATTTTTATATTGGTGTCCCTAGATATAGACTGTTTTTTCGCCGATGTCGATGAGTATCGATATCATTGAGTTGTCGTTTATCATGTCTTCGTGAAACAGTTTTTCAGGTCTATGACATATGACTGTCATGAAGTTGATTTGATGAAACGACCCCCGGGTTCACTGGAGGCCGGCGATGATTGAACCTGGCCTCATGGGTAGCCAGCAGGACGGGTCGGGCTAACTCGGCACTACGGTAAAAGTGAGGCCGAGTTAGCCTGGAGGGTTTACATGTAAATCGATCATGAAATACCATTACCAGCAATAAATGGCAATGCCAGTGTGTAAAGTTTTGTTGTGATGTGCTACCATAATGAACTTGAAAATCACATTTTATTTCTTATATAATAATAAGAGTGCTGTTTGAGTGAAAACAAATAATTAAAAGATCTTCATAAATGGTTTCTATAAAGATTTCTTTGGTGAACTAAAATCCGACGAGGGAACGACAATCTGACACCATAGGCCAGCCATAGTCAACGGCATATTCTGTGGTTTTCAGACCCATATCAGTGTAAACATAAATTGTATCAACTATTTTTTAAATGAATACTTTGAAATATAGTGTTTACACTTATAATATGAATATTTTGTAATTTCAATATCACAATCAAGCCTAAAAACATTTTGTAAAGCGTTCAAAGTATCTTATTGTTACATTGAAAATTTATGGGTTTATTTTGATAAACTATCAAATGACGACATCCGGGGGGTACCTATCTAACATGAAAACTGACTCACCGATCATGAAATCAATGAGTCATATTTTTCATTAGATACAAGTGAATCCATAGTGTAATTTACATAATTTAAGAAGTGTTTGGCATCTATTATACCTTTATTCTATTTTCTATTTTATTTTATTTCCTAATTAATTCAAATATTTGCAGTTGAGTGAAATTTAGCTTTTTAAAAATATAGTGTAATTGCAACCAAGGCTACATGTCGGCTCCTATTCTCGCCGATAGTATCGATATCACGAGATGTCTAGCTAGTAAGCTCTTCATGAAACAGTTTAGGAAGATCATGGACATCTCCGTAGTTGGCGAATAAAGTTATGACTGTCTTGTCGTTGGTTTCGAGAAACAGGCCCCAGGTTATGAAATAAAGAAGAAGAAAAATTTTGCAAGGAGGTGGTGTGGCGCAATTGGATCGTCGTCAGGCTCTGAATATGACTTTCGTCATAAGCGTGGGTTCGAGTCCCGCGCTGAGCTGTGTACATGTAAGTAGGGTTACCAACATGATTTTCAAATTGACATGTCAGGAACTCAGGATTAATAATAACTAAATAGTAGGAAAATACGATATGAAAACAAAGACAAATCAAAGGCATACCAATAGCTCCATCTGACCTCTTTTGCAAAAAGTGAATTTTTCCCTTAAAAACGTGCGGACCAGCTACGCTTTTGACATTCCGTGCCTTCACCTTGGCATCAAATTTTGAACAATGAAAAAAAAATACATTCTCGTGATTATCTTTAAAAAAATATATATTCACAGTAAAAATATATAACCAAAATGATCGAGAGACAGAGTTGTAATGGTGATGGAGTTGGCTTCATGCAACAGCCCTTCTACATCTAGGAGCCTGTTGAGCATGCATCTGTTTTAATTCAGCAAAAATAGCAAATAATAAAAAAAAAACCTTGTTGGTAATCAGCGGTCATCAATTCAAGATAAAATTATTTTTGAGCTATATAGCCAGTTGGGAAAAGAGAGTTAAGAAGTGGGCCCCGTTTCATAAAACTTGTTATCAGTAACAAGTTACAATAATTGTTGTAAGCTACTGAAATCCTTGAATATGATTGGCTGAGAGCAAATTTTGTCATAGAAATGGGGCAGTTATTGATAACAAGTTTTATGAAACAGAGCCCTGGTTTAAATCCTGTACTTCCATGCTTTTTACACTTGTCTGAACTACATACATGTATGTGATATATTTAGAATCTTAATCATCTCTCTATACATGTATTTCACTACATGTACTTCTTCATTTTCACCTTGTGAAATTGGGCATTAATCAAAGATAACAATGATTGATTGAAAACATTTACACAATGTACACATGTAACTAAAAATTGGGCAGACCTTTCATCAGAAACTTAAAGAGAAGTAAATAATTTTTTATTTATTCATTTATTATTTATATATATATATATTTTTTTATTTATTTATTTATTATTATTTTTTTTTTGGGGGGGGGGACATCTCTCATTCTCAGCCATCTCTACCCACATTTGTTTGACTAACCTTCAAAATGAAAAGAAAAAAACTGTAGTAGTAAGATATAGATCATATCATTGGGCTTTGTTTATTTTTGTGATTCTTATGAAATATTTGATTGAATAGGGGTTTCCTTTTTATTGACTCACGCTCTATTTGCATGTACATGTGATACAGTATTTGTAAATTATCTCTCTGCAATTTACTTGAATACAGGTTTCCTTTTTATGTACATGTAATACTTACTTGACTTTACTTTAGCCGAGTTCTTGTGGTTCCTCATGATATGATGGTCCAGTACTTTCTATTTCACCTATACATGTACATGTAGCTTTCCCTAGTTCTTCCATGAAATGAAATGACATGTACACTGTAATACAGTACATGTGTATCTTTAGATTTTCTCTGCAATTCACTTCTTGTTCAAATGTATACATGTACATATTATCCTTCCAATTATGGCTTATTCCATATTCCATATCTGTTGTTGTTTTTGTTGTTGCAGTGTACCAAGTATTTTTAGTTGGGTGATGTGACAGTGGAGTTTGGCTCAATGCGAGTGAAGGAAGGAGCAACAGGTCCTGCCGAAATGGGTAAGAAGCGCAACAGAACGAAGCAAACGGACTACCACAATACATCTGATGAAGAAACTGTTAAAGGTATGTAGGCACTTCTATCAGCAAAGACCATGAACTTCTTAGTGATGGAATGATTTGTTACTGAAAAGAAACCTTTGTTCAATTAAGTTGAAAGGAAAAAACTATTAAGAATATGCCAATGAAAGTTTTAACTCTTTGCCCTGTGCATTATGAAACTCATGGCTGCTGGATTATTTCAAAGGCTATATCTTTTGTACGTGATTTCTGTCGACGATTGTCGACAGAAGCGAGAACCCGGAAGTGACAGTGGTCAACAATAGCGGGCTATGAGTTAAGGGCCTGTTGAAGGGATGAAGAGCAAACAACTATTGCACTGTTATTTTTCAAGACATACTTGTATTCTTTTAGAAATATTACTCTGCCAGAAGTTGGAACTGGCTTTGCTACAAATTATGTCGCCACAGTCATGGGTTCAAATACAGAGTGCAAGATAAAGGCTCAGTAGTAATTGTACTTATTATTAACTTTATTGAATATTTGAGTTTCAAGTCAAATTATGCTAACTTATTTATAATGAATGATGCCAGCTTTTTATGCTTGTACAAATTTACAATAATTTTCTTTTGAATTAAAAAGTTTAATAAATCTTGGGTGACGCGCAAATCTGTCTACATGTGCATGTTGTTCATGGTTTTATATAAATGATTTTGTAACAGTGTAGGCCTACATGTACGTTTTTTTTTTTACTGAAAATAATCACATTCTCCACCACGTCATCCAAAGATAATGGACTTGAAATATCACTATCTACCTTCTTCGCTGTTTTATAAAATTTTTATGGTACCCTTTTGTTGTTTTTCCCCCGTTTTTAAAAAAAGTTCAAATGGCACCTTGTCTTTACATGTATTTGCATTGGGAATGAAACCGATATATAAGCAAACACAACCAGATTCTCATGCTTCAATGGATCTACTGTACATGTACATGTAATTTTCCAATAAACATGTTTTTATATCTCCTAGTTAAAGAATGCACTCATCTGGATAAGTCTGTCAGCTTGAATGGTGTGAAGAAGGGTCTCAAGAATTATGGCTTTGGGCAATGTTCAGTAAGTAATGCTTTACCTGTAGCCTTTTATCATACTGTACATGTATTTTTTATAAGCCGTTATTTTCATATTGGTTCTGTTCTCGATAATATCGCCAATTCGCGTACATTGTACATGTAGGTCGCGATTGTAACAAAACGTTTAAAAAACAGCTACCAATGCATAAGCAACTGTGTTCAGCAAGAAGTGAACTACCTGTGGCCTTCTATTGTACTGTACAAGTTCTATGGGTTCTATTTAGGAGAATATCGCCAATTCGCTTAGGTCGCGATTGTAACAAAACGTTTTTAAAAAAAATTTGTACAGGTGCAAACAGTGTTCAGCAAGAAGTGTACGATTGTAACAAAACGTTAAACAAAAAATTGTACAGGTGCAAACAGTGTTCAGCAAGAAGTGAACCTCTGGCCTTCTATCATACTGTACAAGTCATTACTTTCACACAGGTTTTATTTTTATTTGAATTTTGCAAATATTTGTGATGTTTCAAATTTAACTACACAAAAAATATAAGCTATCAATGCATGTGCCAACATGTATTGTACATGTAATGTAAGTAGGTGTTTAATAGTTATCACAAAAACAAAAACAAATACATGTAATGTAAGTAGGTGTTTAATAGTTATCACAAAAACAAAAACAAAACTCGCTAAAATGTCTGCATCCCTGTCCCAGCAAAAAATATCTGTTCTAAAGTAAAAAAGTATTGCCTTAAATAGTAGGATTGTTACGCGTTTGGTGATGTATTGTTTTACTTCATGAAAATTCAAACTACCTGGGTTTCGCATGTACATTAAGTGTATCTATAAAAAGCCATTATAGAGGGTTAATTGGCCAGTGGGTATTGCATGAATGTTGTGATTCTATTTCTGATCACTTTTCTTCTAAAGTAATTCACTTAAGATTACGTAATGAGTGATTATTAGTGGCGTTCTTTTTGTAGTGATTTGATTAGTGATGCATCAAATCACCAATAATTACCTGGCTTGAAATTGCATTGTGTAATCTGGGAAAGTTCTTTCAAGTTGACAAACTTCATTACTATTTTAAATACAGAGTATGATACAATATTAATTTCATTACAAGTCTGTGTACATGTTTGTGTGGAATCTTGTGCTTCTAAGAATTATTTCAAGTCGCTAAATTTTTAGTATAGATTTTAAGGCCAAGTAAAATATATCTGTATTTGTGTTGTATTTCATGCTCTGTAAGTGGAAGGAGTAAAAACAAAATGAATCTTAAAGATAAAGTTGAGTTCTTGTCATGAGATTGAATTGTGAAAGAAACTGTCTCAAAGCAACTGGGAAAGGTTGCTTATATCACATCAGAATTGGTGTATGCTGTAAGGTCTTGAAATCACCAAAATGATAAGAAATTGACTCAATCCTGCTGAGAGTCACATGCACTGCACACAGAAATGTGTATATGGGACTACACACAAATGTTCGACCCAAACATTTCAGCTGTTTCTTGTCATATTTTGAATGTGAGAGCATTTGAAGAGCAATCCTTTTCAGGGGACATAACTACTATGATAATCTTCCAAACGAACATAAAATGAATGAGAAAGCTCACAAACTATTTTTAACCTTTCCCACAACTCAAACTTCCCTTAAAGGGCAATCCAACCTTGATAATAAGATGATTTGTGTGAAAGCAGAAAAATAAGAAAAACAGGATGGCGAAAGTTTGAAAGAAATCGGACAAGGACTAAGAAAGTTATGGATGTTTGAAAAATGAGATCACTACATCTATGTGTATATGGGACTGCACACAAATGTTCGGCACGAACATTTCATCTGTTTCTTGTCATATTTTGAATGTGAGGCCATTTGAAGAGCAATCCTTTTCAAGGGACATTTCTACTATGATAATCTTGTTAAGAATGAGAAAGCACACAAATTGATTTTTTTTACCTTTCCCAGAACTCAATCTTCTCTTTAATGGTTTATGAAGTGTTCTAGTGGATGCAGACAGAAATTGCAGGGTTTTGATGGCCTAACTCTAAGTTGTACATTTGTATGTTCATTCTCCCAAGGGTTACATGACGTGACATGCATTATCAAGATTAGAACATTGACGTACATTTTCAACACAAGTCTGTCCATGTGTGACCATGAACTGACTTTTTTCCAGGAGTCTTACGCAAATGATTTTCTTGGAAAGTGACAAGTGGAAAAAAGACTATTAAAAGAAATACATTAAAAACGTGAAAGCCTGTTCACGCCAGTCTCCGCAATGTACATGTACATGTATGTTAAAGGGAGAACATTAAATATATATGACCTTTAAGTCAGCAAACGAGATTTTCTATAAAAAAAAATTGGGTCTTGACTGGAATATGAGTCAATTTTCGTCATGACGTTAAATTGAAATCATGTGACACCTTAAGATGGTGAGTGGTTCTAATTGAATAGATCCTGTACCAGGAAGACAACTCACTGCATAGGGTATACACTCAACTTTATGTACTACGTACATGTACTTGTAGTACTACAGAAGGTTTCGTGTAGGTTGAAAATTCTTGTTGGCTAAAGTTTTTGGAGAAAAGGGAAATATAACAGAAAGGACATTTGATGGCACTTTAAACAGGCATGTGAGTCTACACATACATGTACATGTACATGTACATGTACATGTATTATTAGTATTTCCATATTTGTTCTTGCTACTTGTATAAACATGCTGATACCGGTAGTCCTGCTTGTACATGTACAGTAGCTTTTGATAAATAAGCTTCAGTGATATGTGATCCTTTGCGTGTTGCATTTTCTATGAGAATGTACAAGTATATATTGAGCCTGATCGGTTAGTCACGGACGGACATTTGACAAATTTTGAAAGTTTGAAGGCCTGTAAAAAATAAGTTATGAGATGTGTTGAGCTGTTTTATGTTTCATTGTGAAGGGTACCGCTGAAGGTGCTAAATGATGATAAAATTTGGTTGCCGTGGTTACCTACTAAAAATAGAATCCATTAAATATTCATCGTCACGGACGGACAAGATAGAAATGGGTTTCTTGACTTATCGGTAATCTTTTGTCTTTTCTATCTAAACAAACTGTCACTGACAAATTTTTTTGACTACAAATGTTAGTCAAGTTAATTGACTTCCCTGTCACATACATAGAATTTTAAAGCAAGCTGTAACTTTTGCTAGAGGTCCGAAAACTTTTTGTCACGGACGGACATTTGGGCGTCACGGACGGACATTTTGAGCGTCACGGACGGACATTAACTTAAAAACTGCATGTGTTCCTATCTAAAATTGCGCATATGTACTTCTTGCTTTCTACTTTTTGTTTGAAATTGATTTTATTACACTATTAAGCAAAACTTAGCATGAAAAACTTAGTTTTTAAGTGGAATCTATGTCAAAAGTGGATGCCTGTATTGTAGTGTATACACAATGTACAAGTGCATGTACTCATGTAGTGTGCAACTGTACATGTACCATACATGTATATGCTACAGACCAAAGTGAACATGTTGAGAAGAATGTGATGTAACGTGGAGAAGGTTTACGGTTCACCATGTGTAGTTAGAAGAAAGGAAATATAGGCAGAAATTGAAATGGAAAGACGAGAAAGGATGAGAAGAGGAAATTCGAGGTATTCTTTCTTGAAAATGAGTGAAGTCCTGAAAAGGACTGTAAACCAGATGAGATGAGCTGAATGTGGCTTGAGTAGCGATGGTCTGAGTAGTAGCAGGTTGAAGTGAAGAGAGGTTACTCGACGTTTCGGGCAGGTTGACTCTCTTCACTTCAACCTGCTACGACTCAAACCATCGCTACTCAAGCCACATTCAGCTCATCTCATCTGGTTTACAGTCCTTTTCAGGACTTCACTCATTTTCAAGAAAGAATACCTCTAATTTCCTCTTCTCATCCTTTCTCGTCTTTCCATTTCAATTTCTGCCTATATTTCCTTTCTTCTAACTACACATGGTGAACCGTAAACCTTCTCCACGTTATAAACTCCACCATACTAACCTACAAAGATCATCTGAATGTGATGTAAGCTTTCAAAATATAACCCTTTACATGACAGTCATGTAGGTGGACTGAAATCAAACATCAGTATTTAGTATTTTAATACTTTACAGCTCAAAGTCATATATTTTGTTTCAAACATAGAGGTAATATAGAAATAGGATTATGTGTGATTGATCATTATCATATTATAGGAATGAAAATTTCTCATCTGGTTTACAACATCACATACCAGTACTCTTTATAACATCTCATATTTTTTTATACTTCTGTTTAAGAGGGTGAAAACCAAATCATGAAATGCAGATCATTGTCTAACTCTAAATCTTTCTCATACCATAGTTTACTTTTTCAGTAATGTGTCTATCACTTTAAGAACAATGTTGGCTTTCTGGACAAAGGCCCTAATGGCAACAGTTGAGTGTATAAAGCTCATAGAGCTTAATTATGTCCTGTTAGTTGAGGTATTGCCCAACACGACTAGTTTAAGTCATATATTATAACTTTCTGACCCCCTTCCCCATAAAAAACTGTTTCAGGGTTGATGCAACCAATTCAATTATGAACATTTAATATCTTATAGTGTCTAAAAAGGTTTCTTCTTATGTGATTACATAATTTAAAAAAAAATTGTTGGCTGTGTATGATCCTGAACTACAAAAAATCTCTATCTGTCTCAAACGTTACAACTAATTCAAAGCATTCTTACAAAATAGAGTCCAAACATGGCTCTTGCAGTCTGATACCACATCTGACCTCCAATGTTTATAATTTTCAAGCACAACTTGTAATTTAATTTGAATATTGATCAAGCTTCGGTTTTAATGTTGAATCTAAAACTTTTACACATTGCTAATGACCAAAAATATCAGCTACAATAATAGCAATAATAATATTAATAAATAAATAAGTAAGAAAATAAGTATTCATCTTCTGTAAACACCTGTAATGGATGTCTTTTGCAGACTGACAATACAGCCTGGCTCCCATTAGAGCCATAGCAAAAATCATTAGGTTTTTATGACATTTATTAGCTTGAATAAGAAAAAAAATTGGGGTGGGGTGGGGGGTAATTTTTGCATTCATATTGGGATCACAATACCATACAGTCCAACCTGTTTTAGCGAACACCTGTATAGAAAGACTACCTGTCTATAAAGACCACAATTTTTGTTTCCCTTTAAAACTGTTTCTCATTGAAACATGTATTAAAGGAACCTGTACTTAAAGACCACCTGCTCGTAAAGACAGTCTTCTTGTCTGTCTTGAGCGGTCTTTATGGAAAGGTTTCACTGTACGTGATATTTTGGATGAAATATGTTCCATGAACCAATAAACAATAAAACAATTCCTTGAATTTGAAATCACACAGCATTTACCATTTCAGTATATTGCATTGTCCGTCCGTGACAAAATTAGTGTCCGTCCGTGACAGTTTTCAAATTCATTTTTAGTATATGTATATTTAATTGATCAAGGTTTTATTTATACATGGTATAGGACTCTAGCTAGTGAGATAGCTCAGCATGGTTTTTGTTTTCACTTTTGCCCCATCAATGGAAAAAAAAAACTTTAACAATTTTTTTCTGTCACGGACGGACAAATTTGCATCAAGATGTGAATGACCATGCAGCATGACCATTTCTGTACAAATATTTTCAAATATTTTTTTGTTTTCAATGGAATGGTGTTTGATCTATAATTATTTGCTAACAAAACTTAAGAAAGTTTAGAGAGTATTAAACTAGGACCAACTCAGTCTTTCTAGAAAATGTCCGTCCGTGACATTAGTGTTCATTACCCCTGTTGAAAAATGGGCCAATCCAATGACTTTCCCGACCTTGTCAATTAAACAAACGTGAATTTTAGTAACTTTAGATATTAATGAAAAACCTGAAAGTGATTTCATCATAAAAATCTGAAAATTAAATTTTCACCCCAATGCTCACTCTCAACCGATCAGGCTCTATTACATGTACATGTACAGGGTAATTGCATTGATTTAGACATTGCTGTCAGTGTGAAAACTACCTTTTTATAAAGTCTGTTTTCAATGCTCTCTCTTAAAGGGATTTGGTAACTTTGTGGAGGCTTGATTTAATAAATTGTTGAATTTTGATATCTGTCTTTTATAATGATGTTCAGAAGGATTAATAAATAGCCAGGCATAGAAAGGTTTTCAAATATACATGTATAATGCTATTATTAAGATATCTATGACTGAATACTCTCATTTGATACGAAAGCGTATGGCCATACGCTTTAGTCTAACACTGAGTCTATGGGGGAAAATGAGTCTGGCATTTCCGGTCACTTGCATATATATATGTTTACTTTTGTGAAGCACATGATGATTTTGAAGTGCTTTTTTTTTTTCCTGGGCTTCATTTTTACACCATATTACATACACTGATAGCATGTAGGGCCAGGCAGCTCAGATTTTCTCAAGCCTCTACAAAGTTACCAATCACTTTAATCACTTATTTAATTTGTCTCCTCCCTTACTGCCCCACCCCTCTTCTATGTTGTGTGATTCTGCAATGAAAGTGTGAAGAGGGCTACTGATGTTTAAAGTGTACCAATCACCTGAAAAAATAATTTGTGTACAGCTAGAAAGTATAAAATCAACCTAAAACAACTTTGTCTGGTATTCTATAGGTCAACAGTTATTGAGTATGAAGGAAATAGAGGATAACATGAAAATGCTCGCGCGGAACCGAACTCCGAGTTTGGTTCCGCGCGAGCCTTTATCTTGGCTAGCACGTACGGGTGCGTCGAGTAGTCTACTCACGAGTCACTTTTATGCTTATAGAGAGTGTAATTAAAATTGCAATATCTCTTTATAGAATTAATATTTGAAGCCCATATTTCAAATACAGTATAACGACATGAAACCTCTAACATACTGTACATGTACAGAGCAAAATTATTTTTGGTGATTGGTTCCCTTTAATGATATCATAGCCATATTTAAACATGAAAACAAACATTAGAAAGGAAATAACAGCATTGTCGATATTGTTTTAGTTTGTCCACTATAGTGTACATACCACCCTTTTGTACCTTTTTGTGCAAAATCATTTCCTACTATGCCAAAATGTTGCAGGATTTCCCTTTTTTTAATTTTGAAATTAGTAATATTGCACAACAAAGAGTTACACTTGCAGGGCTGTGCAACATACCGAAAAGAAACTATGTTCAATGTCATTGCTTGTTTACAGAGCTGTACCAATGACAAAGGCAGCGGAGGCAGTGCAAAGAAGGGTAGTTCTGTTGAAGAGGTAGACGGTGATGTGTTTGAGCCTGTCATCTGGCTTTGTTTGGCTTGTGGAAGTCAGGTAAGTTTTATCAATTTACCCGGGCAAATGCAAAGTATTTTGTCCAATACTTTACCAAACAACATCAAAAGTTTTAGCATGGAAAGATTCTGTAAAGTTGAAAGCCCTTACTAGAGCTTCAAGCAATCCAAATAGAAAGGAAAATGACACTTGCGATGTTGATTTTTTGGTACTTGGTAAAATACTTCACATGTATGAGAAAACTGAAAACTTTTGGTCTGTGAATGATGTATGACACATGCTCCGGCGACTATTATTCTAAGGTGAATTTTGTAACACTTCTTAACTCCTAACTCCATACTTCACCCTAACCGTAAAATAAAGCCCTATTTAAAACAAATCGCTTATAAATCCTACATGTGCATGGACTGTATATCCATGACAAAATAAAAGCCTGGAGCATTGTTGCTGGGGTGAATGTTGGATCACCCTATGATAATTTGCCATTTTAGTTGTGGAAGTATACAGATGCTTTCTAGTTAAGAGCAGTGTCAATCTCATTTGCTTTAGCTGGACATCTTATAATTCTACTTCGGTTATTCCAGGAATGACCACTGTCCAAAAATATTAAACTGGAGTGTGTTAATACATGTAAACTGAATGTGATACCTGTAGGCTTGTGACATTTCCAAGGATATAAAACTTTATCAATATTTCTGTTGAAATTTAACTTTTTTGATAAGGTAAATAACTATGAGCAGTTGATGCCATTTCAGATTCAGTATTTTGTAACACATCCTATATGTAATTATCTAACAACAGTAAATTTGTGGTATTTTTTTAGTAGTATTTTTTGCCTTGCAGAATACATCTTTGAAAGTGTTTATATATTTAGTCTACACGAATGGAGAACATACATGTTAGAAAATACCCTTTTGAAAGCGAAACCGCTCATTTGATTCACACCCTTTGGTTTCATGGACAATATTGTGAATGGACAAACAGAAATGGCTATTTCATTTCCTGTATGAAAAAGGGTGGGTGTTATGTACTTGGTATTGAAGTAGTGAGTAACATTTTAAAAATACCCCAGTTATCAAAATTCCCCCACCCCCACAACCACCACAGGTGAAGGATGGATTTGTACTTTCTGTTCTTCTTTCTAAATTGTCTGCTAAAATTGTGTTTTTCTGGTTTTATCTAAAGGTACTTAACATCTTCTGCTCTTCTTGAATGATATGTAAAGCTTTTTTTTTATACTTAAGGAAAAATACATACTGAAAAGTTCGCAGATACGTGATTATGGATTAGATTTTCTCCTCATTGTTTTACACTAGTTTGTATACCGGTCAGTGAAATACTTGCTGAAAAATCAGCCTGAAGCTTTTCAAGTATTTGCCTAGAAAATCAAAAGTTTTGTGGGAATATTTTATGTCATTTATGTTATGGATCCCCCTCTAATCTCAAACCACTGACTTTTCAGGGTGTTAGATCCTGCACACTTGATATGTTTGCTCATGTGATTTTTAATGAAATCAATAAATTGAATGTAGTTGTTCATTTCTTTGCCTAAGCTTTGCTTCTTTACAATATGATATGATATTTCCACTGTGTACAGGGATGCTGTCGTAATAGTCCGGCCCAGCACGCCTTGAAACATTTTGAGACCCCAAGGACAGGCTCTCATACCCTTGCTGTCTGCCTTCTAAACTGGAACGTGTGGTGAGTACTTGCAGTAAATATCAGGGATTCAAAGACAATTTAGTCATGTTAAGCCCACCGCATGCTATACGATCAGTCTGCGATCCAATTTCAGAAGAAATTGTAATAGCATTTGATATCAACATTTAGAAACATAAAATATTTTTCATTGAGGTACTGAATAGTCATATAGGTAGTAAAATCGACAATACGGCCTATTGCGAGCTTTCAAGTCGGAGGAAAGCCAAATCGGCTCCGAGCCATAGTGGCTACGATTGTCTATGATTTGAAACTGATTTGCTCGTTATTTGCTGACAGCACACCAAAATTTGATGTCTAGCATTCATATTATTGTCTAGAACCTGAATCAGCTACATGTAGATTTTAGTTACACTGTCCATACATGTATGTAATGCTATTGCGATTTATTTCCAAAATCAGATCGCAGTCGATTGATAGTGTGCGGTGGGCTTTGTACCCAAGCACACATCCTTTTTGGCTTCTGCTTGACAAAGTAATGTGTACTGAGTATTTCATAGTAGATATTGACGATTGCAGAAAATTTAGTCAAGTCCATATTCTGTTCTTAACTGATGATAAAGCAAGGACATGGAAGAAAGTGTTCCTGAAAGAGCTGTCCCCAACATGCAATACCAATGTACCTCTTTACTTAGATATTTTCCCAGTGTGTACATGTAGTTAGGAATTAGCTTATCTGGGTGGAAGATACTACTTCATACATGTATAGAATCTGTATGCTTTTCTGACAAATAGAAAAGCAAGAGAAATCTGTACTAGACGATAAGTTTATATCACAGTTTGGTATTTATTTATGGAACACGTGTGTTTTTGTGGAGCGTGTCCAGGCTTCGGTGGCCCCTGACAGGATGCAATGGGTCTTGGCAGCTAGGGGGACTCCCCAGTGTGCAATTTTAATAAACAGTATTCTATTTTTTTCTTGGTAGCTTTGAATTGCTTACTATAATGGCTATAGTATGTTATTGATTTAAATATATCTTCTGTTTCTTGTTACCTTTTTATGTTTTTGTTTTTTTAAATCTTTTTTTTTGTGTGTACCAGTCATTGTTGATGACATGTAAATATTTTGATTTTTGTCTTTTGATTTAATAAAATATACAATTAAAAAAAAAGTTTATATCACAGCTTTCATAATATCTTCATTGTTTATATAGGTGTTACAAGTGTGATGATGCTATCAACCCCTCAGAGAGTAAGAAACTAGGAGAGTGTATGGATTGGATCAAGAAACAAGCCTTCCAGCAGAAACCTTTGGAAAAGTCAGGCAGTAAGTATGATCCTTTATATATGACCAAGCATTCTTGTCAGCAGAGAAATTGAACTTCCAGCAATGACGTGGAAATTTCTGACTTGCATGTATTTGAAGATAAAATTTGAAATGTTTTATTGCTGAGGAGAAGCTAGACAAAAAGGTATGTTAACATGACTCATAAATATGTTCAGCACTTATGGTGTAGGATACATGCATGTTGCATTCTTATCTTTATTCTGTCCCTCTTTGTCTGACGAGATATCCAAGGATTAAAAAGTGTAAGACAATTTAACAAGGCTGTTTATGTATCATTATAATAAATGAAAGGTTGATCAGTTTTTCTCCTCTCAAGCGAGAAAATGTACCTCTGTGTAACTGTGAATTTGATACCTGATAAAACTAAAAACAATGGCCCGTATTCTTGAAAGTGGCCTAAGTTAAGCCTGGCTTAACTTAGGCCACTTCTTTATGGAAGGCCATTCGTCAATCCCAAAGTCCCATACAAATTACCATATTTATGTAACAAAATTATTTTCTGACATGAAATGAGCATCAGAATTCAATTCTGTTGTGTTGGTTGTTGTATTTGCATTTAGTCCCAGAAATATGGTGATTTTGTAGGATTAAAAGATGGTGACATTGGGCTTTCCATAATTCAGTGGCCTAAATCTACACACTTAGGCGGGGCTTAAAGTTAGGCACCTTTCGAGAATATGGGCCATTGTTACAATACATACATACATACATGTACATGTAAGTACAACATGCTTATTATGCCTTCAAATTCTCATTCCCTCACCCTATACTGATTCCATCCCTGTTTTTATTAAAATTATCTCCAGGGGAGCGTTTCATCAAGTCAGTGATTTTTACTGACAAATTTGCTCTCAGCCAATCAGATGCTAGGATTTCAGTAGCTTATAACAGTTGTCAGTAAAAATCACTGACAAAACGCTTGATGAAACGCTCCCCTGTCCAAGTAAGAAAGTGAATCTGATTTGGGATTATTCTCACTAGCAATATAAAGTCTTGTTTACACATGAAAAATTATACCACACAAAACAACAAACAATGCAGTAGCGAAATAAATATGATATCCCATGCAAATGAATGGCAAGTGAGGGGGAAAAAGATAAAAGCTGCGTACAACAAAGGCCACTAAGCATAATTACTTATCTCTGCTTTGTAAAATACAGATACGAGAAGTGTACGTATGCCATTTTATTTTTCCACAGCGGTTTTTAAGGTGGTTAAGTGCATCATGTTTGAATAAGGCCCAACAGTGCAAAACTTCAAATCTGAATTGTTTTCTCTGTGCATTCCTTTTACCCAGGTAAGAAGAAGAGCAAGGATAATGATGCTGATGAGAGTCATGTCAGGACATCATCATCTCCAATACGATCACCTCTCCTCACCCGGGAGGGATCCTTGCCTAAAGTTAGGGTAGGTATTCAAAATGTTCTATTGATAACTTAAAGGGGGTGTAAACCGATGAGACTATGTGTCTTTCCTGTGGCCTGACTCAGGGCCAATCCGGTTTATCCGCAACTCTTCAGACGGGCCATGCTATTTCCTCACGCACGCTTGTGCAACATACGTAAAATCAAAGAGTAAGGGTAACTTCAGTCTGTTTCACAAACGCTGACCATGTAGAGATTAAGTCACTGACTACTGTCAGCTGAGGTGCATTCGTTTACATGCAGTTGTCCAAAAAAAGATGTAGATAGCGTTAACCAGTATTTGCCGTGCAACATGCCCTTTAAAGATACAAAGATATCAGAACATCATGGTCTGTGATACAATGATCGCTTCTCAGAGAGAAGTGTCATTACCTAAAGTTAGGGTAGGTATGCTCCACATAGGTATTACAAATGCTGTATTTAAAACTTAAGAGACATGAATTTGCCAGGACGTCATCATCTCCAATACGATCACCTCTCCTTACCCAGGAGAATCCCTGCCTAAAGTTAGGGTAGTATTCCAACTATTCTCTCTGTAACTCAGAAGACATGAATGTTTTTTGACAGGGTACATAACAAATGTCAGATTAATTCTGGGTGTTGCAGAAAGCCACTTGCATGATTCAGATTAGAATGAAAGCATTGAGGGACTAATGAAGTTCTTGCATGTACAAGTAGGGTCCTACGTAAAGTGAGCTTTCACTGAAATTGATTTGTGATGAATATTCATTATTACCAGGGATGCTAAGAAAACTACTTGTATAGTGCTTGTAAATATACTTCATTGGACCACAGATAAAAGATTGTGTGGACAACTAAACTATCCTAGGTAAGAAGATACTTATAAAACATACTATCTTGTACATCAACTTGGTTTTGAACTTGTGATATTGAAAGTTGTGATCCTTAATACGTATTATGTGTAAAAAATAATTGTGAGTTGTAATTTCTAAAATTTGTGTCATTTCCTTTACAGGGGCTTAATAATCTTGGCAATACATGCTTCTTCAATGCTGTTATGCAGGTAAGTAGGTCTAATAATGCTGAGTAGTCATCCTGTGGAATATTAGCTCATTTGAATGAAATGCATGATCAATATTAAACATGAAGTGATGTGGAATATTGTGTGAGTATGCCAGACAAAGTGAGGAATGAATTGATATTTTATATTCATTTTAAAGTCTGTGTCAATCCTCATTTATAATTTGCTTTATTTTGGAACCTATCAGAGCCAATCATACTACAAAATTTTCAGTTTGGTAAAGAGTGATCCTGAAAACAAGTTTTTATGTTCTTCTCATGATCTCTAGAATAGTGAAAGTTATCCCATCAGGTGAAAAGATTTTTTTCATAATTCAATCTCACTTTTCAATTTCAATTTCAATTTATTGTCCAATAATGCAAATTTGTTTTGCTCACATATCCATAGCTAAGACACATGATTTTTTTTCATATTTCAATTTCAGTTTTTAATTTCAATTTCAATTTATTGTCCAATAATGCAAATTTGTTTGCTCACATTCTGCAACCATAAAAAAATGTGAGCTGGTCACCGCGGTGCAGCGCCCTCTAATATGTGATGATGATGATGTGTTGATCTCTTGAAACAGAACCTGACCCAAACCCATGTCTTGCGAGCTCTCCTCCATGAGAAGTGGTCATCAGGGAAACAGCTGGACGTTCCCACAGATACTCATCTTTCCGTCTCCACCAACCAGAATGGCATTGGCAAAGATGTTGAGAAAGAACCACTGGTGAGCTTTTAAATCAGTTTCAGCTTGTTTGCCCCTTTTGCATGCTTTTCTCGAGTCTACCTTCAGTTCCGTGGGAGTGATTTTGTCGATTTTCATACACGGAGTCTGTAATTTGATTCAAGTTTTGTACAAAGATATCCATTCAGCTAAGACAGCTGCACTGTGAAGATGAGATGGATGTCTTACTTGTAAGTCATAGAGTAGGTTGTGGGTCTCCCCTCTCTTCATCACTATCCATTTTATTGTCATTCTTATCGTCAGCACTCATTAACCCATTCGAGGCAATTGACCACATTTTGTGGTTTGGCTCAATAACTTTTGATGCAGAGCTCTAAAAATATACCAGATGCAGGAGTAGGAAGAGCAAAAATTTCTGCACACTCTATGTCCGTTTTTTAATGCATGACTATATAGCGTTTAATGTCAGGAATTTTAAGAATGAAAATAAGCTTTGAAATCCTTTAATTGGCAACACATTGAGAGGTTCAAAATCATTGTTCTTTCCTCATAATTGGCAACTTTATCAACTATTCGACAAAATTTCCAACCTGCATTATATTATTTTCAAAGATATTACACCTTATTAGAACCATGTAGCACTAAAAGAAAAATATTGTTGCTGCCAATTTTGAAGAACAAAATGTGATCAATTTAGCCCTTAAATAATTCCTGTCCTGAAAGGGTAATAAGTAATCATATTTTTACATCTTGTTGCTTCTTTGACGCAGGTACCTATAACCATCACCGTAGCGTCACTGCACCCACTGACTTCATCTCTGATTGAGTTCCTAGATGAGATGCAGAAACCAACCAAGTCATCTACTCTGAATCCAAGGGCTCTCTTCAACCAAGTATGCAATAAGTAAGTCAGATCTGTATGTCTCATCTGTTTGTTAGATCATATCCAAATTCATGGAATATAAGCCTCTTTCTTATGGTGTAGAGTTTTCATGTGATTTGAAGTTTTTCTTGCAGTTAATGATATCTTTGAATTCTAAGATGTGTACTTTCATTATGATTTGTGATATGGGGATTCAAATATTGAATTATGTTTGCTTGTGTGTCTTTCTCTCCCTCCCTCTCTCTTTCTCTCTCGCTGTCGGTCTCTACCCCCTCCCTCTCTCTCTCCCTCTTTCTCTCTGTCAGTCTCTCCCCCTCTCTATTTCTCTCCCCCCCTCTCTCTCTCTCTCTCTCTCTCTCGGTCTCTACAGTCGGGGACTAGCCCTACAATTAGCGAGCGATTGTCCATTGAGTTGACCCCCTTTGACCTCACCAGTTCTTGCATTTTCCCACGATTTACGTAAAGTTGTTTACAAATGCAAGCTGAAAAATAATGTATTAAACACCACTTTTTGTAAACATACAGTTCGAAAAATTATTAAATATAGATGTATCTTTCACAACAATACTGCAAAATCAAAGCTCGACCAACGGAAAATATGAAATTTTAGCGATATTTCTTCGGTTACAAACAGAATATTTTACCTGTCAAACTTCTCCTAAAATTCCTCATTTCGGCTAGATTCGCAAGAAAATCACTGTCAAGAATCATTTTATTGTACATTTTTCTACAATCGTATGGTATTTACTTGAGGTGAATTTTCCGCATATAGTGTCAGAAAAAAAGGATCTCGGTGTCAGATCGCCGAGGCTGACATAACAGAAAAATATTACAACCACGTCCCATGCGTTGAAATCTGTGTAGGGCTGAGCTCTGTGCGCGAGTGCTCCGAGTGCTCCATGGGCCATGCGCATGCGCAATCTATGAATGAGCTGACTACGGCCGACTCATGAATATGGTATGTGCAGATCGTGAATTTGGCATCACTGCGCACAATTTGCTGCTCTAAATTGCTGCAAGATATCGTGTGAAAAAGACGTAGTATCTCTGCAAAGAAAGAAGTCGCATTAGCGAAACTTTGTCTAAATTAGGAATATACACCCCGGAATAAGGAAATGAAGTTTCAAATTCAAAACAAACCAGGGGTTAATGAGATGCAAATTGTACCGTAGCGCTAGGCCTGTCTACACCCTCTCTATTTCTCTTCATCTGTCCCTTTGTTATTCCTGTATTTCTGAATCTTTCAGATGGTAAGTGAGTCCTCCCCTTCTTTTCCAATCATTTTTCTATTTATTTTTTACAAAGGTCACAAGTTGTCATCTAAAGATTTCCAATTGTAGGTATGAATCTCCATGTGTAAATAAGCATGAGGGACAATTTTTTTTTTTTTTCGCCATCTGTCTGTTTCAGAGCTTCACGCTTCAAAGGTTACCAGCAGCAGGATAGCCATGAGCTACTAAGATATCTACTAGATGGAATGAAAGCTGAAGAGATCAAGGTAAGAGTGCTTGGTCTGGTTATGTTTGTTCTTTCTTCATTCCCCATCTTTCCTGCTTCTTTCAGCTTCAATTTGTTTGTTTTTTGTTGATAAAAATCTTCATGTTTAGGAAAGTTCTTGTTCATTCTTTGAAGAACATTCCTCTGTTTGTCAATATGTGACTGAAGGGGGTGGGTTGAGCGAAAACTTGAAAAAAAATCAGCCTTTTATGGGGTAACCCCCCACTTGGATTCCCGCAGGAAAAAACGAAAAATATTATTTTGCTTCAGAACACTTTTCCAATTTGTGTTCCTGTTCACCCAGTGTTCTTAATTATCCCATTTTATGGCATATTAAATCATATTTTTGTAATCCCCTATCACTTAATTTTTGCCTATGCAAAAAATAAAACATTTTTCCTGTAAATATCTGTATAAATTGTAAATTGTAAATACGTTTGAATGTCAAATAATTATGTGCAATTCTCTTAAAATGGGGCTAACCTTAATTAGCATTATGCTGTTTTGTTAGTTCCCTTTTCCAAAGTATGTTGATATGTCTGCATATGCATTGTATATCTGTTGTATTCATGTGACATGAGTATTGGTAGCAAGTGATCCAATCAAATTGAGTCTTTTTTTGTATTCATACTTTTCTGATCTACATAGCGAATGCAACAAGGACTGACATCTCAGTTTGATGTGAAGAAAGCTAAGGTTAAGAACCTGGATGAGGCAACCAAGAAGAAAATCAAAGGTATGGACTGACATCAAACAAAGCCATTCATCTGGCATTTGCTATGGCAAAATTTGCTCCATGCTGTCCTCTATGAAAAATAAAGTGTGAAGGGCTGTTCCCATTTGTCTGATAACTTTGATGAATGTGCACATGAAATGTACCTATAACGATGGCGATACAAGAGGTCACACCTGACAGATAAAATGGGTAGGGTTCTGTCAATCAAGCACAACGGATACTGCCCACATGATTCTTCTGAACTGACATCTTTTTGAAGGAGTGAAAATATTGGCGAACTCTGTCCTAAAAAAAAAATTGGTGGCCGAGTGATTCTACCGAGACGATATCAAAAAAGGAGGCTCATTACCGTATGTTTGAGGAGTCTCACCTTTCACAAAGAATTCCTATTTATTTTCTACATAGAGATTTATTAACGATAAAAAGGTATACAGTATGTAGTTATCGTTATTGATATCGGACCAATGTAACCAGCCCTTTAGGGTACTGTTTGTAATTAGGTTTCCGATAGACCGCTTCGGTAATGTATGCAAATTTATGCACATTTCTTCTCTGAGCACCTAGTGACGAGCTATTCCATTAACATGCTTTTTATAAATGAGCCTCATAGTGCTCAGGTATGTATAAAATTTGCATACATTACCTATTAGGTTTTATGGTCTTGGTACAGGTTTGAAGTTAGGAATTTGATTTGTCTACAAATTCATTGCATAGCACTTGCTGATGCAGCAGTTGTCATGTCGTGCATGATTATCAGAAGGGCTTTTGCATGCCATACACTCTTATGGTCAGTTATTTGTCCTTCCCATGTCCTCCTAAATGACATCTATATACCTTTTAAATAGACAGGTTTTGGGGGTTTTTTTGCCAGAGTACTTTTTTAAATTCATTTGTTTCACAAATAGATACCATTAGCACTGGTCAGGTTGCCTTATATATTTGCAGATATACATGTAGTAAGATTAACACTGCAAGCATGTGAGAATCTGTGGTATATCTGACACAAGAGCATGTGGATAGGGATGAATATTACCTATCTGACTAGTTATTTAAATGTCAGTGCATTTATAAAGCTATAATAATAATGCCATAGAAATTAAAATTAATCTTCTTGATATCCAACTTGTTTCTTCACAGAGTATGGGAATCACAGCAAACATACCTTTGTAGACACTGTGTTTGGTGGACACCTAATCAGCTCGGTCAAATGCAATGAATGTTCCAACGTGAGTTATGCATTTTCATTATTTGTGTTACTGTCATTGTTATTTAAATTTACCCACAGCATCATTGTCATCATCGTTGCTTTTTTTTTCTCACAAGATTGAAAATACTTTGGTACTCTTAGTGTCATGCAAGTTAGCTCCCCCACTGAATAGTGCCAGGAAATTAATACTAAAAATAGATTGGATAACCAAAGGCATCTCATAAGCATTTATTATATTTATATATTTCATTTTGTTTCATTTCCAGGAATGCAATATAACAATAACAGAGAATAAAAAATATGAAGTACAATAACAAAAGAAAGAAAGAAAGAAAGAAAAACACCAGCTAATGCCTGCAGATTACCAAAAGAAAACTGGTTTCTGTATAAGGTTCTCCTCATTAGCATTATAATGAAAAGTAAGTTTCATTTACTTTTTAAATTGGACATTGCTGGTTTTCCTTTTAGTGTCTGTTGAATGTAACATATAATTATCTTGGCATTATCTTTTTGTATAATGTGTTGCATTCAGATTGATTTTATTGAAGCCATTGCAAAATTTGAAGGATAATGTATAATAGGAAAACATATCAATTTTTAGTTACAATTTCGAGTCTCGGTCCAGTTTTTACTTGTGTTTTATAAAGTGAAGTTATTTTATTTCTAATATTGACATTCATTTGTAGATCTCCGAAATCTTGGAACCTTTCCTAGACCTGTCCTTGCCCATCACGGAAGCCAAGGTAAAATATTGTTTTATTTTTTAAAAGGTTTATTAGTTAAAAGTTTAGAGGAGCCTTACCTTTTCAGTCCAAATTCAGAAAAAAAGTTTCTTCCTGTCAGTCTATTTCTTTTCCTTGTGAATGTTTTTAAAACAATGAAATGTGATAGTTCTCACCAAGAATTTTTCAGGAATTTAATAAAGGAAATAGAGATTACCAAGATGTTTGTATTTTTAAGGTATTGTTTTACCATATTTCAACATTTATACTACAGTTAACCTTGCATTGCTCAAAGTCGCACAAGTCGAACTTTGCCAAAGTTGAATCAATTTTTCTGACCAAACTATGCAAACATGTGTTATTTCTATTTACTAAGTCAAATTTTTCCTAAGTCGAACTATTCTTCATGGTCCCAACAGATTCGACTTATGCAAAGTTAACTGCATTTCATTTCATTTTGGAAGTGTGTTAAGGTTGTATGGTTTTGTTAAATTGGCATCGCAGGGAAGCAAGAGAAACCTGTCTAGCAGCAAGAGCCTTGACAAACCCTCAGCGAATGACCAGCAGACATCTAATGATGGTGAAAAACAGACCCTAACTGCGACAGCTGCAGGAGCCTCGGCGCCAGACAACGAGACAAAACCTCTTAGCAAGCATCAGATCAATAAACAGAAGGATAAAGCCAGGAAAGAAGCAAGAGTAAGATACCTTAAGATATTGAAATAGAGGCATAGTGTTCCAAAGTTATTTACATACATGTCTCTATATGTTATCAAATTGGAACCAAAGGCTTACACACTCATTTGTATGAGCAGGGCCCTATTTCATATAACTTAATATCATTATCAACTACCAAAGCTCTACAACAAAATTGCTCTCAGCCAATTAGATCCAAGGATTTCAGGAGTTTAAGTCAGTTATTGCAACTTGTTATGGATAACAATGTTTTATGAAATGGGGCCCAGTTGCGATAGGCTCTTGCCTACTGGATAACATAAACGTGTTAAAGAATTTCTTTGTTCTAGAATGTTCTCCCGTTTTTTTGCCCCTTTTGATGTGGTCTGTCATCATTTAGCCTATGTGCAGGTCATTTTTTGCCACTATTTGAGATTTGACTTGTTTCACTGTGATGTTTTCTGTATTGTCTTTTATGCAAGATTATAACAAAAATATTTTGAAATATAATGTTCCGACAGAAATCTCATGCTGCATATGTTGTATTCTTTCTTACCATATTTCGGATATTTTTTTTTATTCCATAGAGGAAAACCAGGAGAAGCAGGAATGCGTCCCAGTCAGAGGACCCAGTAGAAGAAAAGAAAGATTCTCCTATTCCGTCGGATAACGAGGAGGAAGCTAGAGAGGAGGGAGTTGGCTACAAAGATCCTAATGATGCTGACAGTGAGGCATCTGTCCTTGATCGTCTCAGCAATGCAGGGAGCAGCCGTAGATGCAGCGAACAGACCGCCGGGGGTGATGTCGGCATAGGAGGACTGCCCAACAATCTTCCTGAGGTACCCTCGGAGAAGGAGAACGAGGAAGTGCCCGAGTCGTCGCAAAATGGAGACAAGATCGGGAGCACGGATCGCACATCCCTCAGTAGTAGAGCCAGCACGAGTAGTAGTAGTTCAAGTAGACTAAGTCCATTGCCCCAAGCGAATTCTTTTAAACCGCTGGGTGATGAACTGTCTGCAACGACTGATGATGATAAGAGAACTGGCAGTGAGGAAGGCAAGGCTGCGAAAGAGAGTGCAGATGTAAAAACCGTACGCGACAAAATGGCTCTGTTGGATTTGAAAGATGGGGACAAGAGGGCAGTGAAAGAGGAAGAGAAGGCTGATAATAAACTTGAGCACAACAAGAAAGCAGAATCGAATTTGAATGAGAATGGAAAGGAAGCGCCCAAAGTGAATGGCGTCATGGAGGATTCTGACGATAAGATCGGAGAGAATCACAAGGGAAGTTCAAATAGCGCACAAAGCAAAGCGGAGCCTCCGTTAGAGAATGGTGTGGACTCTGATGATCCCAAGCATGAGAAACTGCATGGAGGTAACGAGAGAACTTTGAACGGACCAACGGGGATAGCTCCTCTAGCAAAGATTCATGAACTGGGTGAAAGTCTTGTGGAGTGCAACCATGTAGATGCAAAGAAAGGTAAACACACATCCAGTGTTGCCACAAAAGAAGACTGCTCGGCACCCGCGACGAGAAAAAACAGCGGCTCCAAAACTGGCAATCCAGGGAAGACAAAACCCCAACCTATCTCAACTCAAGCAGCTGCTAAACTTAATGCCATGAGTCCGCCAATCTCACCGGTTTCGCCCACAAGTCGAGCCCGTGTTGCTTCCACTCTTGCCCCAAGGTACCAGGCCAAGAACCAGGAGTGCTCTGTCATGTCGTGCCTCAACCAGTTCACAGCCCCAGAACTTTTGACAGGAACCAACAAGTTTGGATGCGAGAACTGTACAAAAACGCACAAAGGTTATTGGTTTTTTTGTTTCTCTTATTCCCTTTTCTTAATACATAACTTTTTTTTAGGGGTAGTGACTGTTGGACCATTGATTGTTCTTGATTTATTTGCCCTATGCAACCTGTTCATGAACAGTGCTTTCCCCATTTGAAGTTGCTTTTAACTCTCTGTGCTTGAAAATCCTTCTACCAAAGTTTGACAAATAGATATTGCAAAACATTTTTCCCTCAGTTAATGTGAAATCTTATCATTTAGGCAACGTTCAAAAATAAAAGTTGAGTTCTGGTCATGGGATAACATTGTGAAAGAAACTGTTGATCATATCTACATAAGAAATGATGTATGCTGTGAGGTTTTGGATTCATCAAAATGATGAGAAATTGACTCATTCTTGCTGAAATGCATGTACACTGCATACAGAAATGGATAAATGGGACTGCTCACACAATGTGGCATGAATGTTCGGCCTGAACACTTCAACTATTTCCTGTCATATTTTGAAAATGAGCATATTTGAAGAGCAATCCTTTTCAGGGGACATTTCCACTATGATGTTCTTCCAAAGTAACATGAAAAGAATTTATCACATCAACATAAGCAAAGAAGGATGCTAACATAAACTGTCTTACTAATGTCTGTTTCATATCACACAATCACATATTCTTGCAACAACCGTTGAAAGGGTGCTACATGCTTTTTGATTGATTTTATTCATGTTATCCATACAAATTCCCTGTGATATGTTTCTCACGTACATGTATATCTGTTCCTCAGTCAGATTTGTGAGTTGAGGCCATAGCAGTGCATGTCATAACTTTTTCTTTTTTTCTTTTTTTTTGTTGTTTCAGTTGAAGGTAAAGAGAGAGTTGTGTATACAGATGCCAGCAAGCAGCTTCTTATTCATCAACCACCACCAATACTAACTCTGCATCTCAAAAGATTTCAACAGGTAAGAACTTAACTTACTCCTTTGACATCCCTCTGTATCACTCTCTCCTGCTCATTTTTTCTATTACTCTCTCTCTCTCTCTCACCTCTTATTCTTGTTTTCTTCTTCTTTTCCCCTCTCTGTCTCTTCCCTTTCAACATCTTTTCTTTCTGTACACTTACCCCTCTTTCCTCCCTTCAGTATTAACCATTTCTTCTCTCACTCTCTAGTACTCTTCAGTTGTGTCATGTATATTTTATCAAAGATTAGGAATTCATTTGCTTTATAAGTAAAGGAAATGTAACAAATTTATGTTCTTGTAGATCATGACAATTTCAATGAAATCAATGGCCAGGCTTAACTTAGGCTGCTGATTTATGGAAGGCCATCTGTCAACCCCTAAGTCCTGTATAAATTACTATATTTATGTAACAAAATAAAGAAACAAAATTATTTCCTAGCATGAAATTAGCATTAGAAATCAATTTTATCATGAGTTTGTATTTGCATTTAGTTCCAGAACTAGGGGGAGTCTATGGTGATTTTGTAGGATTAAAAGTGGGTGACATTTTGCTCTCCATAATTCAGTCGACTAAATCTACACACTTAGGCGAGGGCTTAAAGTTAGGCACCTTTTGAGAATACGGGCCAATCATTCATTATCATTCCAGTACACAGGGAGACATATGCTCTGGGGTTAATTTTGTAATACTAGTGGGATTCCTAAATTCCCTAACCCTAAACCAAACCTATATTCCAGTTCATAACCCAAGCCTTTACTCTATTTTTTTTTTTTTTTCAAATTGTAGCGCACAGCTAATGTTGGATTACTTATAGTAAGGCTACATATTTAGCTGGTATCTTAAAATGTATCGATCACCTGAAAAAATAATCTGTGTACAACTAAAATGTATAAAATCAACCTCAAAACACTTTACCTGGCCTTCTATGGGTTAACGGTTAAGGAGTATGAAAAAAATAAAGGAAAACATAAAATCCAACTCCAAGTTCGGTTCCGCGTGGGCTCTTATTCTGTGAGAGCATGTATGGGTGCGTTAACTAGTCTCATCACAAGTCATTGTAATGTTTATTGGGAGTGTGTTTCAACTTGCAATATTTCTTTATAGAATTGCTAGCAACATTTGAAGCTCATATTTTGAATATAGTATAGCGACATTGAACCCCTACCATACAGAGCAAAATATGTTACACTTTAAGACCTTCTATTCAAATGAACAAAGTGTGTAATCCTATGCTCTCATCTTTTGCTAGGTTGGTTACAATCTAAGGAAGATTACAAGACACATAGAATTTCCTTCAATTCTCGATGTGGCACCATTCTGTAGCTCAGCATGCAAGGTAAACCTATCACTTTATCATCCGGGTTCCATTTCATTAAACTTGTTATCAGTAACAACTGCCACATTTCTATGACAAATTTGCTCTCAGCCAATCAGACGCAAGGATTTCAGTAGCTTATATCAATTATTCTAACTTGTTATTGATAACGATTTTTATGAAACAGGGCCCAGATCTGAGATTGTATCATGTTTTGTTTGCCCGTCCATGTACTTTGCTACCTGTTGGTGAGATTATCTCATTGGCCTGTATTCTTAACTCCAGTCTAAGTTAAACCGGACTTAAACTACCCCTAATTGCAGTTTAAATTTCTGTACAAAGTTAAACCGCACTTAGAGTGTAGACTGCACTGGAGTTTAAGTTAAAGCGGAGTTCGGAATGTGATTATCTTAAACTGCGGTTTAAAGGGCAGGTTTAGACTGGGTTTGAACACACATAGACTGTGGTTTAAGTTAAACCAGAGTTCAGAATAGGGGCCATTATCTTCTGGGCCTATTAACACAAAGATAGATTAGTAGTTGATTGGTATTTTGCAATTAATCGCTAAGTGCAGTCTCGTATGATCACTTGCTAAGCTTTGTGTTAAGGGGCCTTGATCTAGAATGCTATGAATAACACATAACAGATGAACAGAAAGAGCAAAACTTCTGTTGCAGTACATCACGCAGCTCATAAATAAGAACAAAGGACAAATTTACATTGAATTATGTTAATTGGCAAAATGTATACTTTGCATTCCTTTGGTGCAAAAGTGCAGGAATTAGATAAAAGATGATCTGCCAGACTCTGATAATGAGTACGTTCATTTGAATGCTGATGGAAGTAGTGAAATCGTGGTGGAAATCCCCTAATTCTGCCAGAATGTTCATGTGATTTGACTGTCTTAGAACAAAAATGCAGTGCAATTATTTCTTTGAATTTTTTCCTATTGCTTTACTCCAAGTATCTTGTATTTCTTACGAAAATATCATTTTATCTCTGACCAGCACACAATGGTCATATGAAGAAATACAATTTGAATGTGAATACCATTCAATTGATTTTTCCCCCCGCATTTCTATCCCATTCTGCATACATAATAGCAGGGGACACTAATTGATGTCTTTTCCACATTTCTACCCAATTTTACAGAGGTATGCTAACAGTGAGAACAGGGTACTGTACAGCCTCTACGGTGTGGTGGAACATAGTGGAAGGTTACAGTTTGGTCATTACACCGCCTTTGTGAAGGTGAGACAGCCCAATCAGAAACTAACCCTCTACACTTTAGGCATCCCTAGGACGTTAAACCTTCTCAATGAGACTTGTGATCGACAAAAGACCGAGAAGAACAACGAGGAGCGGCTCGCGAAGGAAAAGTTAAGATCGTCCGGGAAGAAGAACGAGGATGGCAGTGATGGTTCTGTAGGTGAGAACATGGAAAAGAGGGCGGAGTCACAGAATAAATCAAGCAACTCTGTCAATCATTTGGTTCCTGAACGCAACCACATACAGAGTGCGGTTCTGCCGTTTCATGCCGGGCGCAATGTGAGCGTGCCCTCTGGCAAGTGGTACCATATCAGTGATACGCACGTCACCGAAGTGAGCGAGAATAAGGTCTTGAATGCCCAAGCTTACATTCTGTTTTATGAAAGGGTAGTTTAACAGGAGAGATTCTTCCATTTTATTTAATGCAATGCGAATGTTTTCATAGATGACCATGTTTTAATGTTCCAGCAATGTACTCTGTTTTGATATTATTGCTTATGTACTTTTAAAATGGAATGATATTTGTTTTTTTCATAAAAGAAAGGAATGTTTACATGTGAAACAACGTGCTAACATGTAACTTTTGTAACACAAATGGCATTGTTACAGGCTAAATAAATGCAGGAATTTGATATGACATGAAAATACTTGTTAAATTACTATAAAACAAGAAACTTTCACAGATTATTAATGTTGGTCATTTTCACAGCAAGAAATTCAGTGTTGTGTTTCAGTTATATGGCAGCATGAAACTTCCCCAGAATGTGAACCACTAATGGAATTTAATTTGTAAAAGTTCTGGTTTTAGAATGTTCAGTTTGTATTAAACTTCATCAAAGATTCTTGAACCCTTCAAAAAGTGGCTGTTTCTACTTTAAAAGAATATTTATTCTGCTTGATCCATCTTTGTGAAGTCAAGGATTATTGTTGATAGAAGGTGACATCTCCAAGAGGTTCTTCAGGCTACATGTGGCCATTATTCTTGAGTGAGGCAGAACTTTATGAAAGACATGTTATACTTTTGAACTCCGATACTGATTGCTTCTACGTAGACTTAATTGCTTCAACTAATGCTGGGGGTAGGGTACTGCCTACTATTTCTTTGAATACAAACAAGTTGGGTAATGTTTGAATTATTGAAACAATGCCAACAAGCTTTCCAGTTGTTAAAACAAATTATCTGGCCAAATGCTTCAATGAATATGCGAGTGATAAGAATAAATATGTAACACCCTGTTATGATGTGCCAACATGACATTGAACTTTGAGTACTTTATTGCCAACAAACAATGTATTTTTTTTTTAATAAGAACCCTCATTTTTGCTTCCTGCTTTCATGATTAGGAAAACAATAAAGTGTCTTTTGAGTCTGTTTTTTTGTGCTGCTTTTCTCATGAATCAGTGAAAAGTAGTCTTTGATAAATTGTTCTTTAATATGTTATTGTTGTATGTGGTAAATAAAAGGGTATTTGTGAAGTTGGATATATGTTGATGTAAATACATGTATGTATACTGCAGCTGATATGTCAATATGAGTTTATACATGTATCTTTTCTGTGACTTTCTTACCTCAGAATGATACTCTAACCCTTTCTTTCATCACTGATATCTAGACAATGAATAGCTTGTTTATCCTTACAGCCATCGTGTTTGTATTTCACAAATTACCAATAATGTTGGATAAAGCCTGGGTCACGATAACAACAAGATTTTTCATTAAAGATTCACCCTAGAGCTGCCCTACTAGTAACAGACACAAGCATAAACACCATATAGTAGGGTGTACATGTACCTTTAACTCTTTCAGTGCCGATGTCACGTATATGTGACAGATAGACTTGTCATTTTCATTCACCAATTGTTCGACCACAGGAAAGGTGGTCAATGTATATCAAAATTTTGAGCATAAATCAAGCATTCTAAATATTTGATTATAATTATATGCTACCAAAGAAATTTTCAGAAAAAATTGCAGATTTTTAAAGAGATATCACCTTATTTAAACATTAAACAATAGTAAACAAATGAGATACCAAAAAATAATGGACAAAAAAGAAACTCAAATTTTCAATAATTCTTATGCATAAATTTGGATAAAGTAATAATGTTTGGTATAAGAAATGGTAATAAATTTCCTACAAGTTTTGTACACAATATTTTGTGAAATAATAGATGGTTAATGAAGTGCAGACATTTGAAAAGCAAGCACTGATCACATTTTGGTAAAATTTTGAAGAGAGCTAAACCCCTTGGCGCAGTAAGGGTTAACTGAAAAATCTTGTTATTATCAGTCCAATGTAACCCATGCTTAATACTCATTTGGCTCTCTGTAAAATGAGGTATACTAGCAAATGGTCTTTAATGGCATTAATTTACAGAGGGAATTGTAGAGTAGAAGATTTTAGCCCATTCATTATAGAGCAATTTGAGCAATACTCGTGAGTGGCCTCATTTGTAGAGAAGATACAAGGTATGCATATCATGCATTTAAATGGCAAACTTGCTGGAATATGAATGCACAAACTTTCATCGGTTTGTAGCAACGTTATGAAATGCCAGCTTAACCCTTTCAGGACAAGAATTATTTAAGCAATAAATTGATCACATTTTGTGCTTCAAATTGGCAACAATAATATCTATCTCTTTTTGCTACATGGTTCAAATAAAGTGTAATGTCTTTGAAAAAATTATACATGGTTAGGAATTTTGTCAAAAAGTTGGAAGAATTGCCAATTTTGATGAAAAACAATAATTTTGAACCTTTCAATGTGTTGCCAATTTAAGAATTTTAAAGCTTATTCTCATTTTTAAAATTCCTGGCATCAAATGCAATATGGTTATGCAACAAAAATGGACAAAGTATGTGCAGAAATTTTTGCTCTTTCTACTCATGCATCTGGTACATTTTTTAAGGCTCTCAATCAAAAGTTATTGATCTAAACCACAAAATGTGGTCAATTGTCTTGAAAGGGTTAACCCTTAATCTGCCCTCATGTACCAACCCCAGTGCCACAGTGCCAGCCACTACTCCCCAGTGCCGGGTTTAGTTTTGGGGTGCTTAAAGGCATTGATTAACTTTGCCCAGGATTGAAAAAAAAAATCACTGTTCCAGCTAATGCTGTAATCATAATTGCAAACCTTTAGCTCAGACAGGAATCGCCTGAGTTTTATAAGCTGATCGGTCGTTTATATATCAAGATATTTACGATTGAACATTGATGTCGGGATAGAGTACCACCGAACCCTAAAGAACTCTTACGGTTGGCATACCTCGCTCTATCACAGAATATCGTACGGGCTGGAAACCCGCTCTGAAATTGCCAAGCGCTGGTGCTTGGTTTTTGTGACTGCAGCGCAGCGAAGAAGCCGAGCGACTTGCGCTAGCGATTGATCGCGATTTTCTCTTTTTTAGGATAGTAAACAGGTTCCATTTTCTCTCATACTTTCACATATCCTTAATTACATATGTAGTTAGAGGACTGCACACAATTCACTGGCATTTGAGCTGATTTTACAATTTTTCACAAAGTTAATCAATCACTTTAAGCGTGAACAGACAATGTGACTGAACGTGTACGTGACACCGCTGCGGAGGCTACTATACAAGGTTGTGGCATGCGAGCACGGGCTAGTGCACATGTATATGGCATCGCTACGCAGATCAGTACACAAGGTTGTGGCATCGTATGGGTTCATGTATGTGTTTTACAAGTGCATGTCTTCTGCTTTTCTATGAAACCAAGTTCAATGAAAGAAGATGAGTCTATTTAATGGCCATGGTTTATTTTAAGTTTGGGTGTTGAATGCCAGAAAGCCATTTTACTCTAAGCTGTAGAAAAATCCTTTAAAGATGTACAAACAATTTGTATCGTATTGTCAGCAAAAAGAATATATAAATGCTAATTTCAACTCCTAACTTGATTGGAAAGTTATTAAGTGAACTGACAACAGATATTGTTGCACAGTCTCCTGCCTGTGTGGTAGCCTAAAGCTGTCTATCATGCTTCCCAGGTCCTCGAGAAACAATTGCCAAGTACTTGAGACAATCAGTCTATCCCAATGTGAACCTCTGACGATTATGATATATCAATCGTAAAACCTTGTGTCAATGATGACATTTATAGAATTAAATATTTTGGGGTTGATGTCCTTTTCCTCTATTTTTTTTAAATACTTGTACTATCGCTGATCAATACAATGTGGGCATTATTTATAGTAAATGTAGTGGTGTAGCATTTTTTTATTTTCTTTTATTTGTCATAGGATTATGGTATCATTCCTTTTATGTGGATCTTGATAGCAGTATTTTGTATTTCTCATTTTTCCTTCTTTGTATTTCTTTTTTTTTTAAAGTATCTTGAATAATGAATTTCATGGTGACAAATCTTATTTCATTATATTTTGTTTCTTTATCTTTGAGCTTGCTGATGTTTCATTTACTTCCAGACTTGATACAAGTCTGCATATTACCTCAGTCTGTTTTCATTTTATCTCGGTCTGTTTTCATTTCGTTTTTTTAACTTTCTGACCCGTCTTCTCCATTTCTGTTCAGTGTAATTTTGCAACTCGAGCCATTGGTAAATGAATTCATGCTGCTTACAATGAAATCTTCCTGTCAAAGTGATAATGACATCGTTGGAATATAAAAAATATGATTTTTTTGAAGAAAAAAAAAAGCTTCTTAAGTGTATGCTCTTAGGAAAATGTAAATGTTAACCCATGTTCTGCCCAAGTAAGCAGTATGGATGTTGTACCATGTTAGTTGAAAACACCTCATGCACAGACTGTTTTCTGGGACTGGCACACGTGGAACAAGGGGACATTAATATCAAGCCTCTTAATATGTATCATTACTCTTAGAATGGTGCATGATGAATCAAGCTCTTTCAAGAAATGGTTGCATTGATAAAATAGTATATTTCTCCCTATACGTTAGCACAGCTATTACCAAGCCATGTACTTACAAAGAGATGTATATCATGGGAGTTTGGTGAATGTAAAGTGTGGACGAAAAGATGTCATTTTTATAAGTGATTGTGATTGTTCTGACATCACAATTGATTTTAGAATATTTTCTGATATATATATATATATTTACCTGCATTTGTTTCTGTACATATGACAGCGAAAAAAACATGTATATAACTTTCTCAGGGCAGATTATGCAATTAAATGAAAGCCTAGATTCCTTGCATTATGGGAGTACCTCTCACAATGCATTCATACTTAGCAAACACATTTTTATTGCTATGGGTAATTTATGGATACATACTCTTTTAGCAGAGTGTAATGAATGTATTTGATTCATGTTTAACTCATAAAATTTCCATTATCTGATGGGTATTTTGGTCAAATTTATGTACATTCTACAGACTGTGGACTTTTGAATGTTGCACTGAAAGATTTGAAAACTCTTCCTTGGCTTGTTATCAATCAGACAAAAGAACTATTATGCAAGAGCCTAGGTCTGGAAAGCATTATTATACATGTAACTCCGCTTAAACAAAGCAGATGCCTGAATTTTCCTTTGATGAATATTGACACTGTGACCTGTATTTCGAAAAGATGATTTTACTCTAAAATTCAAAAGTAATGAATTTAGTTTCTCAATGGTATAGAACATTTAACCTTTTAGTCACTAAACTGCCCGGGACGGACCGCCCGTGGACTTTGACCTGTGTAACACTATAGCAAATGTATTGTAGGGGATATTGGGGGCTGAAATTTTGTGTGTGCTATCTTTACACATAAGCCATTTAGAATCCGCATTGAAGGGATGCCTTACTGTGGAAAGATTTTGCGTACAGCAGAGATGGTTTACTGAGACTGAGTTCAGTGAGTAAATCACTACAGTACGCGTAATCCTCAGGTGCTGAAAGGTTAATCTTGATGGTAATAGGATGTCATATTGCAGAGGTATTACCTGAATGTTATTTAAAGGAGAATGAAACCCTGGGGAAAATCAATTTTAATGAAAAGAGAGGATAGAGAGAAGCAATTTTAAAAAAGTTCCATCAAAATTAGTTACGAAATGAGAAAGTTATGAAAGTTTGAAAAGTCTCGGTTTACTTTCTATAGCGATCCTCACATTGGCAATGTTGCTGCAAAGTGACAGGTTTAGTAGTATAACTCTCCATATGCTTTGTACACAAAATGTCATATTTTCCCCATTATCTCTCAAGGTGCAGCTTGTCTCCTTAGCTCTAGATATATCATGGGAAAATGTACTTGACACAACATATGTTGAGTCCACGAAAAGACAAGCAGCATCTTTAGAGGTAATGGAGAAAATATGAAATTTTGTGTACAAAACATATTGAGAGTTGTACCACTAAACCTGCCATTTTGAAGCAACATTGCCAATTTGAGGATCGCCGTAGAAAGTAAATTGAGACTTTTCAAACTTTCATAACTTTTTCATTTCGTAACCGATTTTGATGGAACTTTTTTTTAATTGCTTCTCTCTATCCTCTCTTTTCATTAAATTGGATATTTCACCAGGGTTTCATTCTCCTTCAACGTCGGTTTACTGCAGCATATTTGAACGAGCCTTTACGCTGTATCGGTAATTTTGTACTTACTCTTTCCATTCAAATGTACAGATCACATTTTGCTCTAATTCGCATTCTCCTGTATTCAGTTGCAATATGCAGTATGAACAGTGAAAAGTGGTTATGACATTTTCCCCCATGAATAATGCAGACCATAGTCAGTTTTATTTGTGATAAATGAAAGATATAAAAAGGATAAGCAACTCATACATACATCATACTTTGGACCGGGTGAAAAATACTCTTCCAATATTGGTTTTTATTCTCCTTTTTTACTGTACTGGGGGGGGGGGGATGCTTTGCATCATTTATATGGTTCTGAATTCTGATAAGATGAGATATTGAGATTTCTTACAGTGAAAGGACCATGTCATGCAGATTTTAGAACAAGATTATAAATGCAACATGTGGAGATTCTTATCAGTTCTGCGTGAAATATTTATCAATTTTATACTTTATATATGCATCTTTATTTGTCTTTTATTTCTCACATTGTATAACCAAATCATTGTAATATTCATATGGAAAGAAAATGATAGCAATAGTGTAATATACTTTGTTCAAACTGTAATATTCATATGTTGTTCAGCAAAAGAATATTGTCTGTATGAAATTGAATTTCACAAAGATATAAAAAATTATGTACAGTGTGAGAAAAAATGTCAAGAGAGCTGTACAAATGATACTTGAAATTCTTCTTGATTTTTACATGTCTAACATTGTCAAAAACATTTAACCTTTATAGTCAACTCTTCTGTTGTTGAAAATAATAAATGTCATGGCCATGGGAGGGCCAGATATACAACATAATCTTTTCTGTTCTATAATTTTCTTCTTTTTGTTCAATTTGTTTGCTTGTTGTTGTTTTTGTTTTCTTGTATTGATAATCACTATTGTGTTTGGGAAATTTTAGGGGATATAGTTCTACTTTACTAATTAATATACAAGAGATCATCAAAATGGACTGGAAACTTCAATAGCTTGATTTATGAGGGGGGAGAAAAAGGCAAAACATGAATGTCATAAAAGCAAGGGACAATCAATGACATTTCTTTGATATCTCTAGGGCTTGAGCCAGGGGTGGATCCAGGATTTCAAACAAAAAAGGTGGCACATTTTATTGATTGTATGCTTAAGGAATGCTAGTTGGATTTCAAAAGGGAGGGGGTAGGGAGGCACGGGGCCAGTTTCCCCCCTATGTAAATCTGCCACTGGCTTAATTGAACATTAAACATCCCTTGCCACAAATTTAGAAAATTTGCAAAGGAACATAAACCTTCAGAATTTATGTTATCTGTTGACTCGTGCCCCAGTCAAGGTTTTTGGTGAGAAGGGAGGGGGGTATGCAGGGGAGCATGGCCCCTTCCACTTGGAGGTTGTTGTGACCATCTCCCGCCCCATTCCCCCAGAGGCAGAGGCAGAGGGAGTTTTTTTTATTAAACACGATGCCCGCATGTACCGTGTACCCCAGCTCCTTGATCGAGTAGTATGGTGGTCGATCCAGTGTCCGAACACTTTTCAGAAAATCAACGATAGCAAATAAAATATCAAACGAATATCTGTCAAAATTACATAATGAATGCTCAAAGTCCTACAGAAAAAGAAATTGATGGAATTTTAAAAAGACAACGTAGATTTAATACGATATTCCCTTCCGAGTGAACCCCTTCCCAACGACGCGGCGTTTTGGTCCCTTGAAAAGGGTGCTGTATTTCCGAACGTGTGAAACCTATGGGAAAAAGACAACCTTTGTTTCAATAGTGTGGTTTTCATACGCGTAATCCCACGCGTATGAAAACCCATTTTAGGCGCTTAACTGTACACGTTCGGTAATACAATCTGTTCGGAATTACAATCCTTCAATATAGCAGCCGACACGCCCACTATAACAATTGTTCTCTAAGATAGACCGTACCGAGCCCAGCTGTGCTGCCCTGCCTGGCATTGGCGCGGCGCGGCCAGGTCGGCCGACGGGCCCGGCCGGCCCGGCCCCTGGCCCTATGCCCAAGCGCCCTGGATTAAATTAGCGCGCCGCGCGCCGTCGCGCCTTTATTACACGTACGTTAAGTCGTTAACGTTAGCGTTACAGTACGTACACCGATATCACGACCTCGTCGGAGTACGCAGGAAATTTCTATTGAAACATCAACAAGTTATTAGTGTTTTACGATGTCGTCGATTGACATCGAAAAAGTGAAAATCCTAGTCGTTGGAGACTCGGGTAAGTTATGTTTTGAATAGGCTCAAGTTACTATAAAGTTGACTTGTTCTTGGCCATGTTGGCTGTGTAATTTATGTTCGTCAGTCTTGTGAACAGTCCCGTGTGCTGAGATTGGATGAGTGCTGAATCTGCACTTTCGTGTCTTTGCCAAAGTGCTGAGAATTGAGCTGCTGTTGATGGATGCATGTTTTTCAAAGTTGATTCTAACGTTACTAACCTATTGTATGGCTAGGGGTCCTAAAGCTGCGCGGGTCCTAGGGCCAGGCAAAAGCTACAATGTACGCTCCCCATGCCCCACAAATGCAATGCGTTCAATGCGCCGAATTTCTGCTGTGACTAAGTAAGAATTAAGTCTTAAGATATAAGCCACTTATACATGTATGGTCAGGGGTCCTAAATCTACGCAGGTCCTAAAGCTACGCACCCCGTAAATACGCGCAATCAATGCGACGTGTTCAGTGCGCCAAACTTTTGGTTTGACTGAGCAATGAGAATTTCATTTACGTTCGCCAAAAAGAATGAGTAATTTTCCTTTATTTTTGGTGATATTATCACTATTTTGCAAATCGGGATGAAATTCACGTCAGTCAGCTTAAAAATCAAGATTTGCATTCATTTATTACGTGTGCGTAGCTTTAGGACCCTTTCATTTTTTCAACCAAATTCGACATGGGTATCGACATTGACTTGAAAATGAATGTTATTGATATTTTTCCGTCGTAATTTTCTCAGGAATTTAATTTAAGAATATGTAGACCCAAGATATATAAAAGAAATTCACATAAATCATTGAAAAGGTGACTTTTTAGCCGCTGGAAACAAAGTGCGTAGCTTTAGGTCCCCCCATCATACAAGCTTATCTGAAGATAACCTTGTACTCCAGGGGGTTGTTTCATCAAATCAACTCCATGACAGTCATAACTCTTGTCGGCGATCTACGGAAATGTCATGGACTTGAAAAACTGTTTCATGAAGACATGATAAACGACAACTCAATGATATCGATACTCATCGGCTAAGAAACATAGTCTTTATCACAAGCCATCGGATTTATCGTTAACTACCCAAACACATTTTGAGGCTCAGTTTTCCCCAAACTGTTCCAAAATGTCAAAAATGGCAGCGAAAATCAATACTGCTGATACAAACATCCCGTTTACATGAAAATATATGTTACTTCTGGCATCTTAGAATTTATAAAATTGAGAAAACTCGAGGATGCTTTTGCGATGTACGAATCTAGATTTGTAAATAAGAGGATACCGTAATTGACTAATTATGGAAAGAAGACCCAATTCGTGTAGACTTTCGAGAAAATGATCAAATTAAGATATTTTATGGCCCAATTCTTGATATTCATTTATTAAAAAATACATTTACGGTACTATTATTCACATCATAGCATTGGGTGAAAAGGGATATACATGTATATAGGGAAAATACATACATGATAAATTGTCGTCGTTTAAATTGGTCTGTATATATACAGACTGTTCCGTTTTCGACGCTTTTTCTATGGTAGACCGATGTGGGTATTTTTAATATTGATCTCAGTTACATGTACTTGTTGGGGGGGGGGGGGGGGTCAAGAAGTCATAAGAACATATTGTTTGTCTGTAAAATATTATAATACGAACATTAGTAACACTATTTGATAAAGGAATGGTAAAGGATAGTGCTTGGAGATCAGGAAATAAATGTTCTCTTAATTTACATGTACATTTCTTATTTTTTCGCAGCCCATAGACTAACTAAAAGCTGGCTTGTGATGGCGTTCTAAAAAGATATGACAGGTCTGGAGTACGGACAAGTCACTTGTCAGCGAAGTTGTCGCTGGCCTTGGCAAAGACGGCTTTGTGAAACACTTAGTGGACAAGTTGAGTGACAGTGTTGAGATGTCGCTGATCTTGTCGTTATGACGGTTTGATGAAACGACCCCCAGACTAGCTTTTACGTGTGAATAGGCTTCAATAGCTTTTGTGTGTATCAGCAGGCCTTTTTCCAGTCTAGATCATTCATACATGAGAGGAAAATAATTATTTAAAATTTCACTTTCAATTCTGAATCCCCAAATTTGTTGCACACTAACAGTTGAAGAGTCCCTGAATCAGGTAATCTAGCAAATTTAAGAAAATTAAATCTTGCTTAGAGTAATTTTGTTGTCTGTTTGTGACTACTGCAACAGTGAATGTTGGACACAGTCCCACATAGGCAAGGGCCTATGAGTGAGTAAGACTAAGAGTAAGACGAGAATTATCATTTAGCCTTTACCTTCTTCATTGGATAAGTGCATTTAGCCTAAATTTTAGGTTTGCCAAAAAGAATGAGTAATTTCCCTTTATTTTTGTGATATTATCACAAGAATCTATTTGGAAATTGGGGTGAAATTTACATCATTCAGCATCAAAATCAAAATCTGCATTCATTTATTACTTGTGCTTATATACATGTACGTAGCTTTGCCTTTAGTAAGGTTCCTGGACAGCCCGACCAACGGACAGCCCGACCCTGGATAACCTGACCGCCTACCCTCGACAGCTCGACCTGGTCGAGTTATCCAGGGTGGGGTGCCTCGCCGGACAACTCGACCCACTTTTTGTTTTTCAATTTTTATGAACTAAATTCAGTCATTTTACAATAAATTGCCATTTAAGTGGTAAATTATGATTAAATGTATATATATATTCATGACTTGAATCGGGGGGCACTCATGTATATTGTAGTACGGGGATGTGTCGCTTTGACGACCCCCTATTTTGGCTTCCGTTTGCCGTTCTCAAGATACCTGAATTTCCATAAAGTGCCGTTCTCACACGTTCTAAAGATACCCGGCCGGAACAAAAGCGCTCGTCTCTCTCCGTTTCCCATGGTGCGCCCTGTTCCCTACATGTAGCTCTCGGGTACGGAATCCCATAAACTTGTGTGTGCAATTTCATATATATGCATGCACTATAAAATCCCCGCACTAAGTGCCGTAGTTCCTTAGACCATGTTTTTTCGCTCAGCTGGGTATGGTTCCAAGATTTCCACCGTTCCAAAGACCCTATGTTTTTCGCTTCCAGTCAGTTCCTTAGACCCCCATTTTGGGGTTGGCTGAGGCACATCCTTGTCAACATACATGTACAAATGTAAAACTTGAACGTGTACATGTACGAGCAATCATTCGTTCGAAGGGGATAAATTACTGCGTATTGAGTAATGACCCTTAACCCTTTCAGGACAAGAATTATTTAAGGGCTAAATTGATCACATTTTGTTCTTCAAATTGGCAACAATAATATTTTTCTTTTAGTGCTACATGGTTCTAACAAAATGCAATGTCTTTGAAAACAATATACATCATTAGAAACTTAGTCGAAAAGTTGAAAAAATTGCCAATTTTGATAAAAAATAGTGATTTTGAACCCTCAATGTGTTGCCAATTTAAGGATTTTGAAGCTTATTCTCCTTTTTAAAATTCCTGGCATCAAACGCAATATGGTAATGCAACAAAAATGGACATAGTGTGTGCAGAAATTTTTGCTCTTTCTACTCATGTATCTGGTATATTTTTTAGAGCTCTGAATAAAAAGTTATTGAGCCAAACCACAAAATGTGGTCAATTGTCTCGAAAGGGTTAATTACCCCAGTTAGCGTCATACATGTAGGCTGCATGATGAAAGCACCGAAAGTTTTTTTATCAAAGCAGAAACCACAGAAGGACATCTGAGTAACCATCGTACAGTGAACTGAGCCTGAGAAGTCTAACTTAAAGGGGGTACCCAATGCTGAAACAATGTTAGTTCATTTAAAAGATCATGATTTTATTAGAAGAAAATCATCTGCCTTAATTTTTTTTTTTAATTCGTGTTGCCAGAAAATCCCCGAAATATGGTAAGATTTCAGGATATTTTGGACCCTCAGCTGTGTCCCAATTTCAGCTAGGTAACCACAATGACGTCAAAGTGGTTACCTTGTCGCGCAATTATAGCAAAATGCGCGCAAGGTGTAATGCATTTTGTACAGTCTAGCGCGCAACACATCTGCAATACGCGAACCTGGGTAACCACTTTGACGTCATTGTGGTTACCTAGCTGAAATTGGGACACAGCTGAGGGGCCAAAATATCCTGAAGTCTTACCATATTTCGGGGATTTTTCTGGCAACACGAATTTAAAAAAAACTTAAGGCAGATGATTTTCTGCTAATAAAATCATGATCTTTTAAATGAACTAACATTGTTTCAGCATTGGGTACCCCTTTTAAGCCCCATCTTAACAGACCTTTCTGGAACTGAATTGTCCGGACAATGTCCGGACAATTTTTTGTTACCCTGCCTGTTAAGATGCTTCACGCAGGGTGTTGTCTGGATGTTGTCGCGACAACTTATCCATGATAAATTCTACCCTAGGTTAACTTTCCGTAATTACTGCGACAATGTTGCGACAACGTCCGGACAACCCTCCTGTTAAAGGGCAATCCAACCTTGGTAATAAGATGATTTGTATGAAAGCAGAAAAATAAGAAAAACAGGATGGTAAAAGTTTGAAAGAAATCGGACAAGGACTAAGAAAGTTATGGATGTTTGAAAAATGAGATCACTACATCTATGTGAATCTCAAATTGGCAATTTGGTGAGTCAATTGTGACATTTTTGTGGACAACTCAGTGAGAGCGGAGCGGTGCAATTAGCGACAGGTTTTCCAAAGTCTGTGACCCTCCGTGACCCCTCATTTGCATAAATAAACAACATTTGACCTTCCTCGCCGGTGTATGATAAACAAAATTAGATCAAGAATCCAAGCATAAAATGAGACTTTTTCCAAAAGCTGATGTGATAAACAGGAAGAAAATTTTATCAACATTCACTTTATGGATAGTAAATTTTGATTTGATGATCGAAAAAGTGAAATTTTAGCGATTTGTACTCGGAATGCAAACACGTCGATTTCAGAATTCAAATTGTGCGTTTGCACCCTAAAATTTCATATTTTGCTTCGAGTCGCAAAAAACCCACTATACTTAATCGATTTGAAATTTATTCATCAGTTAGTGGGTGAAATTTAACGAGCTGAATATTTTGCATAGAGTTATGTCAGAAAAAAACGTAACACCATGCAGAAAAGAGAATCGGCGTACTCAACACTTCTACAGCGTCCAATTCTATTGTGTGTCCCCACATATTGAAATTCTTGTTGGAAAATGACGCTCGTGCAGCTCACTGCGCGTGTACAAACGTATTGTGTTTGCAGAGCTAGAGCTCGCGAGCTGTATACGGCACGCGATAAATATGATATTTTCGATCTTTAAAAATTTCTGCGGCGATTTGGGGGTACCACTTTCCTAAATTTGTCAGAGAAAACAGAAAACAAGAAATGGAAGACTCTATATGGTACTTTGCCAGCCATTTTCAGGATTACAGGATGGTTGGTTCTCAAAAGTCAAATTAAGGCCGGACCGTATACATGCAAGTTGTCAAGCATCTTTCACAAGATCCTTTGCAATTAATTGTACGAGTATGAACAATATTCACTGATTTAGCGTTAATATTAATACTTCATGCTAATCCGACTTCGGGGGGGGGGGGGGGGGGCCTGGTTGAATATAAATTCTGTATATATTGTGAGTTATTGACGAAGAGAGCAAGAATAATTTTATTGAATAAGGTTTAAAAGAAGAACAATGTCTGTTAAACATGAGATGGCAGTTGCCCAATGAAAGTATTCAAAGCGAGAATTACCTATTTCAGGCTGTAGCCCCCTTCCCACCCTCATAATATTTTTGTTGGCCTACGTAAAAATATAATGAAAGTGATAGGATATGATATGGTCACCGGCCTCCAAGGATCGTAAAAAAATGATTTCATGTGCAGCAATGCAGAGGTTCCTGATTTTTAAAAAAAAAAGTTTTACTGGTGCATGTTTGTTTTTTTCCCCTTGTGGCTTAACATAATGAAAAAAAGATTGAAGAAAATGTCTTTATGTCTTGTATGTAACGTAATAAAAGAAAAGATGCAAAATATGTTGGTTGTTGGTTTTTGCGTATGGTCTATTTATTATAATTTTTTTAAATGATGAATTCAATCATATATAGTTTTTGTTTCACTATTATATCACTAATTTTTTTTTCAATTAAATAAAAATTTAATAAAACTAACAACTGAAATCATTCTACTAAAAATGAGAAAGTAAACACTGGTATTTTCCACATATTCAATCACATATCAGGTGCATGGCCATCTTTTCACCCCTCGCTTCCTATCTCTTCCTCACCCCTCCCCCCCCCCCCCCCCTCCTCTTTTCTCTCTATCTCTCTCCCTTCCTATCTATCTTTCTTTCTCTCTATATTCTCTTCCTCACCCTCCATCTTTCTCTCTATCTCTCTCCCTTCCTATCTATCTTTCTTTCTCTCTATACTATCCAACCAGAACATGTCCAGCCAATATGTACCATTCTCATCCAACACATTCATTTTAATCAAGTTCGATTTGAATGATTTAACAAAAAACATTACTTATCAATGAATAATATAAATGCATTTCTTTTTATTACATCAGTAAGTATGATCAAACATGGATGGACAAATTATTTATATTTTGTACCATATGCAACAAGGTAAATCTATATATAAAAAAATTGCAGGAAGTGCTATAAAATTCACATACTTGTACAGTATACATGGGACACACATATTGGCAATGCCCCCCCCCCCCCCCCCCCCGTCTACAGATACAAAAAAATGAATTACTCTACAGAGAAGAATCCTCAGGTTTATATATTTCCAAAGAAACTGTTGTTTCAGTCATGAATGCAAAAATTCCAGCAGAAATATTTCTATTTACATGTACTTGATTTGTTATAAATGCAATACACTTTGTAAACATGTTTCTACTGACATGCGCCTTTCACTCTTTCATCGGAAGACAGTGGGTCAAAATAGAATCAACATGAATATATATAACTACTTAAAATATTGTTACATAGGACAAATTTCTTAGGATGTTGTCATGGTTCAACATGCATACTCAGAGAGGACCATTAATTCTAAAGATATGAAGAATGCCAAGTTTGTCAATTTATGTATTTCCTTATGCATTGTTTTGGACATACGTTTATTGCAACACTCGTATAACATGTAACATCTTCCTTAATGATTTGCATCAAACAAAACAACTACAGATCATACTACAAGGCTAAATTACACGTACATAATGAAATGAAAGAATATTGGCTAACCACACATTCATAAATTGAAGGGAGAATGCCAAGTTTGTCAATCTATGTATTTCCTTAAATGCATTCTTGATATGTACTTTCTTACATTTGTTTACTGCAGGCACTCGTATAACGTAACATCTTCCTTAATGTTTTACGTCAAACAAAACAATTACAATCATAATACAAAGCTATATACACATACATAATGAAAGAATATTGGGTATCCACACATTCCTAAATTGACAAACTTCTTCGGAAAGACGGAAAGTACTGCAGATAAAGAATGCAAAGTTTATCAATAAAAACAATTTCTTCTGTTCTGCATTCTTGTTAAGTACTGACGGCATTTGTTTATTGCAGCACTCGTACATGTATGTAATTTTACATGTACCACCTTCCTTTAATATTGATAAAATGCATACATGTATATATAGAAAAATAAATGATGAAAGAACATTGGGTAGTCACACGTACATGTTCATGAATTGTGAAACTTCTTTGGAAGGTTTTACAAAATGGCAAAGTTTATCTATGAAAATATTACCGTCTACATTCTTGATAAATCCTGTTAACATACACGTAAGTTATAAATGCAATATTTGTTTTGTTTTCTTGTAAAATTTTACTGCAATGCATAAAGTTGAAAGAGTTGTTTACAAATTAAAATGATATATCTACATGTATACACTCAATGACATAATGAAACAATATTGCATATTCACACACTTTTATAAATTGAAAAACTTCTTTGGGAGGTACATGTATTGCAGATCAAGGAACATGCCAAGCTTGTCAATGAAAATCATTTTTAGTAGTTGTCTTACGATATTTGTTTATTGCAGCACTCATAAAAAAGGTAACATCTTCCTTACTGCTTTGCGTCAAACAAAACAACTATGAATCATACTACAAAGATACATGTATATACACATACATAATGAATGAAAGAATATGGGTATTCACACATTCTTAAATTCTCAGGAATGTATTGTAGATATTCATACCTGAGATGATCACTAATACTAAATACTTGTTGAATTCCAGGTTTGTCTATAAAAATATATGTAGCTTTTTCTACATTCTTGATAAGTCCTTTGGACATTTGTCTGATTGCAGCACTCGTACATGTATGTACATTGTATTTCAAATAAATCTTCATCAACATGTAAAACTTCGACATTAATACATACATGTATTTAGTGCCTGTATTGGAAACAATGGAACAGACAGTGTTCTTGCCAGTGCATAACACCCTTACAGCTTACTCCAAACACTGGAAGCTCATTGTAAAAAATAAGGGCAAAATTTTGGATATACTAGCAAGGGTAATAAATGTTTGTTTAAGCTTAGTAAAACAGCCTGATCCTCCCAACCATCTCAATGGGATATCATAGGGGCGCAATTCACTCAAGTAACAAAGGGTCAACTACATTCTGTCAAGAAGGCTATGTACAAACAATGAAAATATCAAACTGAAGAGCGTTTACTCATCTTCACTGCAATAGACCTCGATAGCATCTTCTTCCCACTCCATAGCATCTTCTTCCACATCTAGAATTTCCTCCTCCAGCACTTCATCAGCATTGAAAATAAAATATGTGAATAGTTTATTCAGGGCATGACACTAGCAGAGGCAACCAAAATTTTGACATCATGTATAATTCTTTTGAACATAATACATGAATTGTATGTTATCAACATATCAACAAAGAGAGACAAAACATGTAGATTTCACATTTAAAAAAAAAAAATTGTTTTACTGTCGTAACTAGACCGACTCTAAAATTTAGCCCGTATGTAGACTTCAAGAAATAAAAATGTTGATAATTTCAAGCAAACTTCAGAAATTGTGATGATCCCTCAAGGTAAATGATAGGCTAGTAAATGGTTGCTGAAAAAATGAAGAAAGCAAATTAAATCACCTACATGTACTGTACCCTATTTTGCAATGGCCTGTTTTGCCAATACAACATTTCATTTCTTCTTGCCCTTACATGTACTTCTCATTGAGGCCTGATCACGTAGGTTGTAAGAAATAAACATACCTTGACTGACAGCTTGTGATGCGCTGACCGCAAGGACTCAAGAACTGCTGATGGCTGTATGTGAATCTCTGCTCCAAGGAGCTGCCACGAAAACCACTAATGAGTGCACTCATCGAAGTCGCCAACAAATCTGATTTGAGAAATTATAAATAATTCAGAGAAAGTATTTAGACTTCAAGAAATTACTATACATGTACAGGTATTCCAGCATTTTTAAAAAATAAAATATGAAACGTGTCTTCAAGAAAAAAAGATATGGAACTGACGCGTTACAAAATTATGCACGTCAATCTAATCCAAAAGAAAAAAACAAAGAAACAAACAAACTGAATTATATGAACATACCATGAATCATACTGCAAAGCTGGACTTGTAACCACTAAACTCCACTCTTGGACTCCACTCAATAGCGTTGCCAATACACTTGTTGACAAGTCTGTGAACACAAATAAAAGAAAGTGGATGAGTTTTCGAAAAATTCTTTAAATAATCTATTGACAAATAATGATTACGAATAGGACCTTCACAGATGGAAGAGGGAACTAATAACCAATTCATTTACGTATAAGTAGGATGGTCCACGAAGAAGAAGAAGGCCTCGCAACGTACATCCCGACCCTTGGTATCCCGACTAAACCTAGACAGCTCGACCTGGTCGAGTTATCCTGGGTGGGGTGTCTAATCGGACAGAAAGGCCCACTTTTTTTCAAGTTTGATGACCTAAATTCACTCATTGCGTGTCAAGCTGTCCTGAGTAGGTGGTCAGGTTATCCAGGGTAAAGCTTTCCAGGAACCACTAGGATCGATATGAACATACCGACATCGATTGCTTGGAAATGTAGTGGCCAGGGGTCCATAAGCTTTGTGATCCAAAAGCTATGCACCCCACAAATATGTGCAATGTGTCACATTCAATGCATCAATATTCTGGTGTGACTGAGCAATGAGAACATCATTTACATTTTCCAAAAAGGAATGTTTCCAGCAGCTAAAAGGACACCTTTTCAATGATTTATGCGAATTTCTTTTATATATCTTGATTCTATGGACTCCTAAACATTAAATCCCTGAGAAAAATTGTGGCGGAGAAATATCAAATAACATTAATTTTCAAGTCGACATCGATACCCATGTCGAATTTGGTCTACAAAATGAAAGGGGGCTAAAGCTGCGCACACGTACATGTACTACTAACTTAAGGCAAATCCTGAATTTCACCCCGATTTTCAAATAGTGATAATGTCACAAAAATAAAGGAAATTTACTCATTCTTTTTGGCAAACGTAAATTATAATCTTGTTGCCCAGTCACATCAAAAGTTTGAAGCATTGAACACGTCACACTATTTTCAGGGTGCGCAGCTTTAGGACTCCCCCCCGAGTCCCTGACCATATCAGTCAGCAGTGGTCAGGTTTTTAAAAAAAGAAGAGCTGCATTCATTTATTACATGTGCATAGATCCAGGAATATTGTAGCTTGAGGACCCTTCCATTTTGTCGAACAAAGTTTCGACGTGGGCATCAGCTTGAAAACACATTTTAATGACATTCATTATGATTTCCTCATTTAACTTCATTTCAGAATATGCAGAAGTGAGATATAGACCAGATATATATAACATTTGCATAACTTTCTGAAGACAAAATGTGAGGCTCCAGCTAAGTTATAGCCGTTTATTTTTAGGCATCACTACTAAAAAAAAAAGAACCATCCACGAACTTAGATTAGAACTTAGAAGCACCACCACCATGATGACCACAGTGCACAGGCCAGGAAAACCAGGCACAACCAACACAGACTGTAAAACTCCCTTACTATTAATTACTAAATGTGGTAGATCTAATTAAAGTCTAGAATCTAGTTACAAACCATTCAGTTCACCATCAAGTTCAACAAAAAAAATCTGGCTCTGCGCTAGGCAAGGTAGATTAACGGGCTAACGTTAGCATTTCGCTAAAATAAAACATTGAGGCATGAATGACGACGTGCACGACCATGATGATCATGAATCACAACATGACCAAGCCAAGGCAAGGCAAGTTTACCAAAGATATTCTTCTCAAACTGATCGAGCCACAGCTCTAATTCGACCAAACAGGCAAACTATGCAATTCAATGTCTATAATGCATATCTATTTGATCACTAAAGGAAAAAGAATCGGTAAATAAAGTAATAAACCATCAAAATTGTACTCACTTGTTCGGAGACGATGGCACAACAAGAGTCGAAACGAGCAGCATCACTAACGGGGTACCACGTCCAGCCGACGGCCGGGGTACCAGCCCGCCGAGCCTGAGGTAGCTAACCGTACTTGCACGATCGAGTCATCACACTCGAGAATTCCTTGACAAAACTGCACATGCGCACATCAGAGATTTGCTGGATGACGTCACCTAAAATGGGGTTCGATGACTCAAATTTTGTGTACAGTACCATGTAGAAAATGCATTGTATCTTATGGAAAAAAGAAGTCGCATCAGCGAAACTTCTCATACATATGGAATAGGTACTTATGAATGTATACAGCGACTCATATGAATATTCATCCAGGGATACGGTTGTGTCAGAAAATAATAGACGGGCTGTTTTGGGAGAGTTTTATTTCTAAATGCTACAATATCTAAACTAAAAAGATATCATTTATCGTGATATTTTGAGGCATGAATGTTTATCAATATTTTAGTTCATGTGGAAAGTTTCAAGTCATGTAATCCAAAAACAGAGACGCAATCTTAGTTTCATTTTTTGACCATTTTGCTGCCGCATGCTCGCACACCGCTAGAAGTCCGTTGGAAATTCAAAGCAAACCAGGGGTTAATGAGATGCAAATTGCACCGCTCCGCTCTCACTGAACTCTCCCATTTGTGGTACACAAAAATATTAATTTGCGGTTTTCTTCGAGGCGCCTTTAACCTCGGGGCAGTACTCACAATATATTGGAGATAGCATATTGTTATAGGTCCTCATGAACGAACAGATCCTACTGAGTAATGCATTTTGAAAAAAAGTGACATTTTAGTCATTTTGTATGTTAGAGCGAATGGGGGAGTTGTCCACAGCTACATCACAGTGACATTACCTATTCGGCCAATTTGAAATTCCCATATGCATAGTGATTACAACATTCAAAAAATCATAGCTGTCTTATTACTCGTCCGATTTCATTCAAACTTTCACCAATCTGCTTCTCTGATTTTTCCTCTTTCTTTCAAAGCAACTTGCTATTAAGGTTGGATTCCCCTTTAAGACGCTCTTGAGGTAATTTTCTCCCCGAACACCGGAAGCTGACAAGACGCATGCGCAATAGACCAGACAGAAAATGACTCGTCGCGGCAGATGGCAGAACATGTGCATGAATCAAAACACGGTCTTGTTTACAAATTATGTTGCCTGTTGAAAGTAAATATTAAAAATCATGTAATACATGGTAAATTTTCAAACTTAACCATTGCGGATACATGATTTCAGTACAGGCACTAGATCGCATTTCCCGCGTTTGGCTTGAATTTCGCGACGTCGCGACATTGTCTGGACAAGATCTGTTAAAACAGGGCTTTAGATGAGGAATTTTGAGAGAAAACTACGGTAGCTTATTCTTTTGTAAATTTCTTTTGATGTGGTGTAGAAGTCTAACAAGTCGGATCTATCACTCCATTTTATATTGACACACGCCTGTGGCAGTGTGGCTGGATGATAAAGATCGACACACACGCATGTGGCTGTGCACTTGCTAATATAACACCCTTGTCTAAAGACTTTAAGATAATTCTATACAAATTCATTTATGATTGGTCCCCTTTGGCCGTTATTGTCTGAAAATCTGATGTTTTATAGAGTCAAACTTTTAATAATTTTGACTTCTTAATCTCCCTCCATTACATGTAAAACTTAAAATAATTAAAAGCTGACCACAATACAAAACTGTAGATTGTTCAGACAGTGCCCTTGAATGAGGGAATAGTAAGTGATCAATCAATTATACTTGATGTTGAATGTTTATCTTTGGTTGCAGGTGTAGGCAAATCATCTCTCGTTCATCTGATATGTCATGGCCAACCCATCCTGAATACCTCTTATACGATAGGTGCATCACTCGATGTGAAGGTATGTAAACAATTCCAGAATACCTTATATAGAATAATCGCTATAGTGTGAACCATTCGTAATACCTAGAACAAAATTCTGCATGATGTGCTGTGTCATGAAATTGGCTCAAAAATCTTCGTAGAGAGATTAATATTTACATTTTACTGAAATATTGGTAAGTATGCTTTAATGGCAATATGTTGCATACATGTAGACTGTTACGTGAATACAGGGACTATTCTGATTGGCTAACTTTTCTCTTTTGACTGATCCATGAATACAAGGACGATTCTGATTGGCTAACTTTGCTCTTTTGACTGAGCCATGAATAGAAGGACGATTCTGATTGGCTAACTTTGCTCTTTTGACTGATCCATGAATACAAGGACGATTCTGATTGGCTAACTTTGCTCTTTTGACTGAGCCATGAATACAAGGACGATTCTGATTGGCTAACTTTGCTCATTTGACTGATCCATGAATACAAGGACTATTTTGATTGGCTAACTTTGCTCATTTGCCTGATCCATTGGTTGACATTGCTCATTTGACCTATTCATGAATACAAGAACTATTCTGGTTGGTTAACTTTTCTATTCACAGATCCATGAATACAAGGAAGGTACACCCGCTCAGAAGACATGTTTTGTAGAATTCTGGGATATCGGTGGGTCTGTGAATCATGCCAACAGCAGGCATATATTCTACGCATCACTCAACGGTAAGCACTAAAAACCTCATTATGAACGTAAGTAACTAAGTATGTAACACTCTTGGGAGATAATTGTTACAAATATGAACACATAGTCAGAATTGCCAGAGTGCTGTCATTGTTTCTTCTCGATGATCATTCTTGGTTGCATTCATGTACATGCACATGTACCTCCTGCATCATTCATGTGCATCATTTAGCGTGTTATTACAGGAGACCCAGAAGGCAAAAGGGTTGTCGTAGACCAGAACAAAAAATTTAGCAGTCATCCCTATCAGAATTTTAACGGGTATGTTTCTACAGAACCCAATACCAGAGTTTTGTGGATACTCGGGAAGACTGGAAACTGGGCCTTGCATGCCAAATGCGTGCATTATTTGTTGCGTCGCATGTCCTACGTTAACAGATCTATTTCTCCAGAGCTGAGACAGCGAGCCTACCTGGAAAAATCTACCTCTGGAGATTGGTACACTTTTAAAGCTGTTACTGTTTAATAATGCTATAATCTGATTATATGGTCTATTTTTTTTACAGAAGCATGTAGAAGGAAATAATCTGATGGATCCAGAAATAACAGAAAGAGAAATCCTGTAGAAATGTGCTGTCAATCTCTGCAAACAATGGATATGCCCATTGTATTCATTTTAGAAATTATAATTCATGTGAAACTGTACATGTACCTGTATTTTGACAAGTTGAGTAAAAGGTTGTTGCCAAGGTGGCATTTATTCAGCAGTCTCCATGAGCATGCAAGATACAAGTAACTGAAGTAAGAAATAATCATGAAACCTGTTTTAGACATAAAAAAATCAACAAACATCTCACATTGAGAGAAGTTGTTTGCTGAGATGTCACATTATATGTTTTGTTATAGGTATCATTCTAGTCCATGATCTCACCAATCGGAAATCACATGCAAACCTTGGTAAATGGCTGAGTGAGATTCTACAGAGAGATCAGAACACTGGCTCCGAAAGACACAGGACAAGTGTGTAAGTTACAAAGGTTTTCACTACTTTGTCTTTCAGAGTAAAAGGAGTTCCTTTTGAAGAAGGCAGTTTCTATCTCTTCTATGTTCCGCTAGAAAGTTAATTTATTTTCTATATCTACCTTAAGGCCCGGTCACACCGCCAGAACTTTGCTGGAGCGTTCCTGGAGCGGTGAAAAAAATTCATCACCGCAGGTAACCGTTCACCACCGTTTAACAGAAGTTGGCCCCCGTTAAGGCAACGCCGTATACGCTCGGCCACCGCTGATGGTCCCTCCTACCGCTCCGAAAGTTTTGAGCTGCACAAAATATTGCGAGCGGTGAGGAGCGGGCAATTTTCCGCTCCGGCAAAGTTCACCACCGCTCCAACAACGCCCAGTCAAAGTTTGGCACCGCTAGACGCAAGTTCGTGGACGCTTGGGTCCGCTAGGCCAACGCAGAAATCTTGAACGCTGGGCCACCGCTGCTTCGCCAGCTTTGCCCGGGCGGTGATTAAACGTTGCACAAACTTTGATGGAGCGGTTGTAAGCGTTTTACTTGCGGACACGGGATTGCTGGAACGGTGTCGGGCGTTGAAGCAGCGATCCATTGCGGTGATGAACTTTGGTTTGGCGTTGGTATGGAGGTGTCGGAGCTAAACCAACGCTCGCTACCGCTCGCTACCGTTAAACCAACGCTAAAGCAACGCCGGCTTCAGCGGTGCACCGCTAAGGCAACGCCCGTGTTTTCGATTTTTTTCCCCATTTTGTGCGCGGTGACGAGCGTTGTCGAAATTCGGCCCACTCTCCCTACCGTTCAAGGAACGCTCCAACAAAGTTCGGGCGGTGTGACCGGGCCTTTATACCGACATAACAATAGGTTACGTAATACATTCGTTACGGTATGCGTCCGATAATGAAAATAAAATTCACTCTTTTACTGAGTTCTGAGTATGAGAAATGCACACCTCAGAGGAAGAAGTGTGATGTAATTATACAAACTTCATGTGAGAGAAAAGATGAAATAAAGCATTCAGCCTTGAAGGCAGGTTAGTTTCCACATTTTTTTTACTATTCCAAGAGTTTGAAATTTGAATTCCATTCCCAATTTATTTTTTATTGAGTTCAAAATGAAATCATAGATGTCATTTTTTTTTGCTTAATCAAGAAATACAGGGTTCAAATCCCAGCCAGGTGTGCTTTTTAGCCAGAGTTGTCTCTCTAGACCCAGATGTAGTGAATGGGTACCTGGTATGAAGAAATTCTATAAAGACTGCAGTACCTGGTTTTAGCTGAGCTAAAACCAGGGCAATATTGATCAAGTGCCTCTTAATAGGTTTCCTAAATATACATGTATACTGAGTGAAGGAAGATCAGTTAGATTCATAAAGACAAAGCTTTTGACATGTATCTCTCTTTTCTCATATCTTCTGTGAATGCCAGGAGTTAGTAATCCTGAGCAGTTTGCAGGCCACCATATACCCATACTGGTTGTAGGAGTGAAGACAGATCAGTTGGTTTCATAACGACAAACTCCTTTCCTTTCTTTTTCTTTCCTGATAATGTTATGAGTGAGTATGATCCAGAGCAGTTTGGAGGCTACCATACACCATGTGGTTGTAGGAGTGAAGAAAAATCAAGTTAGTTTTACAAAGATAAACTATTTACATTTCTCTTTTTAATGGAGGGAGTGAGTATGATCCAGAGCAGTTTGCAAGCCACCATACACCTATACTGGTTGTAGAAGTGAAGAATAATCAGTGAAATGTAGTATCACAGTAATGTCTTTTTCTTTTCTCAGGAGTGAGTATGACCCTGAGCAGTTTGCAGGTCACCATACACCCATACTGGTTGTAGGAGTGAAGAAAGATCAGTTAGATACACAAAGACAAAACTCATTACAATCGTCTTCAATAGCAGAGGAGTGCGGAGCAGATGAAATCAATTTAGTGAGTATCACTTTGCTTATTTTCTCTGTTTGTTTGCTATATCTTAAAACAGTTATTTTGTTTGGATTCAAATACAATGTAAACTTTTCCGTTCAAACTGATACAGAATTCAAATCTAGTAAGTAAGGAGGGTGTTCTTTAAAGATTGTGTAGTAAAGATCCGGCAACATTCAGAGAGTAAATCCTCATACTTACAGTGACAATAAACTAAGCTCCTAAATAGTGCTATTTTTATCAGGATTTGAAGAGTATCTGTGCCTCTCATTTTCCCATCAAGCCCCATTGTAGCTTAGAATACCTGCAGGCAATTTTACACACTTGCTAAGTCAAAAATAATAGTTTGAAATATGAAATGTTCCTATTATCCAAACAACTTATTCGTCCAAATTCAAAATAAAATGCAATTAATTTTCAAATTATAATCTTAATTTAGCAATCACTGTAAGATGGTGCTGTTCAAGTTATACCAATTCAATGACACTTCAGTTATGTACAGTTCTTTGTACATGTAACATAGATACAGGACTTAGTATTATACATGTGATTTTAATTACAGTTTTTGAACAATTTTAGATAAGCTAATTTTTTACTGATCTGAATTGTAAAAGTTTTACACGTATGTCTAACGTCATCTGCACTCCTTTTTGCTATACATATCAGTGAAAGGAAAATGGATAGATGTGACTTTTGAAATATAATCATTAGAAAATATGAAATGTGATGCTTTACAATGTACTTCTTTACACTGAAAGAAAAGACAAAATTAAGTTTCAACTACAAATATGAGGTACTTTTATCCCTTTCTTCCACTTTGTTATCTGTTTTAGAATTCTACAGATGCCAAACACTTAGCACCAGGAACCACAAATGCTGTAAAATTAAGTCGTTTCTTTGATAAGGTAAATACGAACATCAGCAGCAGTGTTATTATATCTTGCGGCCCTTTTATAAAAGAAATAGATGAATGATTACTTTCCTAAGCTCCTCCCCATATTACCCTTTTTGTTTCAACATTTACATTTCTCCCTCTTCTTTATCACATTTTCTACCTTCTCTCTCTCTCTCCTCTCTCTCTCTCTCCCCTTGCTCTTTCTCCCGTTCTCTCTCCCTCTCCCCCTTCTCTCTCTTCTTTCCCTCTCTCCTTCCTTCCCTCTCTCTCTCTCTCTCAGAGTCTCACTTTCTTTTTGATTTTTATATATATGTGTGTAAGTCTGTCTGATTCTGTCTGTCTCTTTTTCTCACACACATTTTTTTTTTGGGGGGGGCTGTATTGTCTGTATGGCCCTTTTTCCTGCTTTCTTAGATTCTGTAGTCATATATATCTTTCATTTCTAATTCAAAACTTCATTGCATGTAACATTCATGAATGATAATTTTGACACTTTAATCATTTGCTTTATATATAATGTCATGTTGATTTAACAAATATTCAAAGCTCATCTACGTCACTGCAGCATACATTGCATGCATGTACATGTAGGCTATGATAATTTTGTTTTTATTCAATCTGAAATTAAAAACCTCATTTGATGGTTTGTACAAGACTGAAAACTAAAATATGTTCAAGGGCGAATGGCCCTTAATGACATACAGCTGTATTTGAGTTGAGGGGAACCAATCACCAAAAATATTTTCCTCAGGTGCATGGGGTTCCATGCCATTATACTATATATTCAAAATATCAACTTCAAAATTACTTTTGTGAAACTGAAAAGAGATACATTGTGTATGTATGTTAAGTTTAGATACCAAAATTACATTATGGTAAAAATGACTTACGATTAGATTAGTCAATATGCACCCAACTGTGCGCACATGCATGGGCATGAGAGTTGAGTCCAAGCTAAGTACTCTGGGAAAAAATTATTTTTGTGCTACATAATCCTAGCCGTTTGAATGCCTCATAATAGGTGGGGGGGGGGGGGGGATGAGTTAATGTCTTCTAACAAATTTTTTGGTGATTGGTAGCTGTTTAATTGTCAGAATCTTTGTGCACTGATTATTTGATTAAGCTTCCTCATCTATCTTTTATTTTTTCTCAAACAGTGTACTATTATTATTCTTCTCTGTAAGACTGACTCAGTACTTGTCATGTATTAATGTCTCTATTTCTGGTAACGCTAACATGAGCTCCCTCTATTGTCCTTAAGGTTATATCTCGTCGTTGCGGCCATAGTGCCAGGGACGGTCCCAGAAAGGTGTGTAGCAAGATCAAAGTTCAAATGTATCTACTTGTAATTTTGTCTTTTCATACCAGTTACCCTGCACCATGTTCGAGTGTTGATTATTTATTCTTTGTATTTTAAAAATGTTAATACCTTTGAGTAATCCTTTTGGGAAAATAAAGTCTTCAAGTTTTTACTAATTGTAAAGCATGCAATTCAATTCGATTAAAGGAGAATGAAACCCCGGGGAAATATCCATTTAAATGAAACAAGAGGATAGAGAGAAGCAATTAAAAAAAAAGTTCCATCAAAATAAGTTAAGAAATGAAAAAGTTATGAAAGTTTGAAAAGTTTCTATTTACTTTCTATCCTCAAATTGGCAATGTTGCTTCAAAATGGCAGGATTCATAGTACAACTCCATTATCTCTAAAGATGCTGCTTGTCTTTTTGTGAACTCAACATATGTTGTTTCAGATACATTTTCCCCATGATATATCTTGAGCTACATGTAAGAAGGAGACAAGCTGCACCTTGAGAGATAATGGGGGAAATACATGTATGAAATTTTGTGTACAAAACATATGGAGAGTTACACTACTAAACCTGTCACTTTGAAGCAACTTGCCAATTTGAGGATCGCCATAGAAAGTAAATTGAGACTTTTCAATCTTTCATAACTTTCTCATTTCGTAACCGATTTCGATTGAACTTTTTTAAAACTGCTTCTCTCTATCCTTTCTTTTCATTAAAATTGATTTTCCCCCAGGGTTTCATTCTCCTTTAAGAATACATGAACTAGTTTCAAATTTGTTATAGCATTACGTGAAAGGATTAAAATTATATTGTAGAACAGGTTTGTTTTGTGGTGATGGATCTTAGTAAGCATCATGTTTCATCATTTGTTAGCATGAGTGAATTGGTTGGTGTAGAAGTTTCTACACATAAAAACATGTAGGTTATGTCAAGGACTAGGCCTGAGAATTCGACATGTGAATGTTTATGAAATTTATTAAATAAGACCGTACTTCCTTCTTGTTTTAAAAAAATCATCCTGTATTCCTGTTTGGTATTTGTATAAAGATGTTTATTCAATAAATTGATATTTATATATCATCTAATGTGTGTAAATTTTTATTAGTTATGACTTTGGTTAAAAGATCAATTTTCTTTGGTTTTCATCTTGTCTGGATTGTAGTATTATCAGGTAACTTCATGTTTTCATGTTCATCCAACTTTCATTCACATATTCCTTTTCTACTCTTTTGTTCGAATAACCAGTATTTGTAACAATGCTGATCAATTTATTTCACCGCAATTCATCATAATGTACCCTTTAACTCACTAATTTCATACAGTATGTATTTCACACTCTCCATTCTGTATTTGATTTTCATTTCTTATATTCTGCTGTGTATCATGTTTCACTTTTAGGGAGGCAGCTATGGTCAGCTCTTTTCTTGCATTTTGGTGCATTTTGATAATTTGTTTTTAATTGTTTGCGGAGGAAGACCACTATGGATGCTACTATACTTGCAACTGTAACCACACTTAACAAGAATCTAGTGTGTAAATACATGTATAGGATATGATTTACCTGCAGAATCATGACTTCTGATGAGATTATTTAATCAATATCTGAGTGCAGTGATTCCAGATGCCTGCCTTTGGTATTGTAGGAATATTGTTGGATATTGAAGTGTGTCGTATCAATTGTACATTTTTTGACGTGATGTGTTTGATTACCTACTGATGACCTTCCATTAGATCGAGGGTTAATGAGTAGAAACATATTTTTAACATGAAATTATTAGTTGTTTTAAAATCTTGGGGTGATTGGATATTATCAATCCCAACATGGGCCAATACAAATTATTTTCCATACATTTCCAGACAAAGCTATAGTTTGTGGACAAATGTCTCATATGATGAGTAAATTTGATTGTGAAACAGAAAATTCTAATCGACTGTACCAATCAGATGAATTTCTTTGATCCTATTTTTTTGTTTTTGCGGGTAATAAATTTAAATGTGTAACAGATTATTCTTATCAATTATACATGTACATTACCAATCATATGAACCTCTTTGATTGTTGTTGTTTTGTTTATACAGGTAATAGAGAGGAGGTACTTCCCACGAGACATGTCCCAGGTTGGTGAATATTTATACAACAGCTGATCATAAACCCATGCGTAGTTGGCTGCGTAAGTCACACATAATATGGTGTATAGCTCTTCTCTTCCCATTCTTAAAATATTTCAAGGTTGGTCATTTTCTGATCATAACCCATGCATAGTGTTCTGGTGTATTTCCTCTAGGTCTTCCCACTCCTTACCTAACATATTCCAAGGTCAGTTTGACTTCTTATTATGACCCAAGTATAGTTAGCTGTGTAAGTCACACATGTTTAATATGGTGTACTAGCCCTAAACCTAATCTACATGTAAAACTTACTTTTCAACCATAACTCTGTATGTTTGACAAATGAAGCCTGGAGCAAATGTTTGATCAGCAGCATTGCTCAATGCTGGGTCTCGTCTTTCCATTCTAAAAGAATTTTGACTTGAAGAGATTTTTAGATCTTTTCGTTTCCTACTCCTAAGCATGTCACAATAACATGATGCTCCATCTTCTAATACATTGTACTGTACCTTCATGGTGGCTTTTCATACTGTCAGTGTCTGAACAAACTTCAGTGTCCTAGTATTGCTAGTGTCTTGCTATGTATCAACAAAAATTGAAGAAATCTGACAAACAGTTTTTGAGGGCTTACCAAAACTCTACATGACCTTTAAGTGAGGTAGATGTATTCAAAAGTTTGTGTGTACTCATGTGTGTGGGCTATTTGTGTGTGCTTGTGCTGGCTGGCTCCTGTTCTTTCATTTTATTACCCTCTCCTGGTATTCATCACTTCAATTTCAAAGATTAATACTATTCTAATACATTGTAAAAGGGACATTGATAAAATCACATTGAGAAACCTAAAAAGGTATTTACATTGTACCTGTACACATTTATATCCTCTGTGTGGTTAATTATGTTGCATATAGCCACTGTGTGAATTGTGTTGTATACTGCCTTTGCTTTGATATTATGCATTTAAAGTTTTAAAATATGCTAAAAATTTCGCAGCAAAATGTATGAACTAAAAAAAAATTATGCTTTGATATTTATACAGTATATGTTGTGTACCTTTATCTCATTATACATGTAAGAGTGCACTTATTGTTGAAAAAATGCTCCTTTGTGGATAAATTGTGCCAGGCAGCTTGTCTCTTGCTTCTTCTTTTTTTTTTTCTTTCTTCAAAGTAGAGCAGTATTTGTGCCAGCTTCAGCTGTGTCTTGCAATGCAAGCACAATGATAGTTTACTTGTATCATACCTACAGTTTTGAATACATAGAGCAAGTTCATGTTTTTAGCTGATCCCCCACCTCTGTACTCATATATGTCTCTTAAGTAAGTAAAATGTGATATTGGATGTGATATCAGTGTTTTATTGAAAAATTATTGCCAGATTTCTATGTCAGTTAAAAAAACCAAACCTTTGAATAGTGATAAATGGTTCAATTTTCAGTGTTCTTTTTTTTTTTTTTTGTTCCTTCCAGGCTACTTCCACTCAAGAGAGGAGACGTATTAGTACATCGCAATATATGAAGAGCCTTCATACAGACTAGGTGATCAAAGTGCAATCCTTTTAGTCAGACGGTTACATGCACATAGTAATACAGAGAGACTCAAATCAGACAGGCACCTCAGTTTGTGAGACAAAATGATTTTACTCATTGCCTGTGAGAACAGGGTTGTTCCTGTATCAACCCTAGGGGGATGACAGAATTTCAGTAGTCAGCATTTAAAGTGTACCAACCACCTGAAAAAAGAATTTGTATATCGCTAGGAAGTATAAAATTAACCTCAAAGAACTTTATCTGAAATTCTATAGGTCAACAGTTTAGGAGTATGAAGGAAATAAAGGATAACATGAAGGTGCTCGCGCGGAACCTAACCTCCTAGTTGGGTTCTGCGCGTGCCCTTAAGTAGTCTACTCACGAGTCGCTTTTATGCTTATAGAGAGTATAATTAAACTTGTAATATCTCTTTATAGAAATGATATTCGAAGCCCATATTTGGAATATACATGTAGTAGAATGGCATGGAACCTCTAACATACAGAGTAAAATATTTTTTGGTGATTGGTACCCTTTAAGATTGTTAAACTGCAAGAGTGAGAGCAAGAGCAATATCTAGGATGAAAAGTTGTTGTGCTCCCTCTGTGACTCAACTTGTGTCATCAATTCATTGGAACAATCAGCAACAGTTTGGGGGCCTGTCTCCACTGGATTTTTTGCAAATGCATTGTATTTTTGTCTATTGGTCTGACTGATTGGATGAGACTGTGATTTATCTATTAAAGAAGACAATTGAAGCCGTCAAACGCAAAGGTCCCACCATCGAGTGTCTTGCCCTTGCAGAATCTTAATTTGGATGATGCTATGTCTTGATGGTATAATGTGACAATCATGGAACATGGGTAGAATAAGAAACCGTATTATGCTGCAGTCCAATTTTCATTGGCTTATTAAAGAATCACTTACAGGGCCTTTTTTGTGATAAAGTATGGACATGGCTGTCCCTCGGCAGTTACGGCATCTATTACTGCAAGGCCAGCAGAAATGTCAAAATGTTCAAAATTTTACCGCCTAAAATAAACATTGTTCACTGACGTGGGGCATAGTTTAATACTTGGCTTTACCTGGTGCTATGTGCCTGTTACATGGATATTTTACATGGCCTCACATGTCAAATATGGCCAATTTTTACAAGGGTCTGAAGTAGCGAAGGCGTAACTACCTGTATCCTGTGGCCCTATTGCAGCTACATATCTCGTACAGGGTGTTTGTAGTGGCATATTCAAAATTAAAAAAAAAAAGAAATTGGCCCTACTTGGCACTAACATTTAGGTTTTACATGAAATTACAATTGCAGCATAAACATACATGTACACTTTGGGGAGTATTTGTAATGTATGGTCTAGAAATTAGTTCCGAATTAGTGACTTGTGAGAGAATTAAAATTAAATTGAAATATGGCCTGCTACATGCACATGCATGTAGTTTTGTTTTATATGGCATTCGTCTGACTTGTTAAAAAATAAAATCAGTATATGATCTATTAATTTTGCCAATTTTTGCCTTGGATTACTATAGAGTAGACTCATTATAAAGAGCTGCGATATAAAGAGATTCCTGATATAACAAGGCAATTTTGCTGGTCCCAGGTCTTTATGTTCTTTTGTCTTTTTTCCCTGATATAAGGAGATTCCTGATTCATGTATAACAAGGTAATTTTCTTGGTCCCAACGTCCTCGTTATAGCAAGTTCCCACTGTACAGATTGTGGATTTGCATGTGGCATTCAAAGGCACTCTGTGAAGATCTTTATTGTGGAGCTGGAAAGATGTTCTAATTCTACTCATGGTTTCTACATCTCATTTCACATTCCAGTGAAGATGTGTCAATACAGAAACAGACTTTATATTTAGATAAATGATTGGGTCGTTCTAAATTTTACAAGGTATCTTATGACTGCCAACATGCATTATAATATTATAGTAAATAGTGTATGTATATTACGCTCTGTGATTGGTTAGATTCGCATCACGTGACATGCACAAATTTTGTTATACTGCACGATCATGCACTATAACATTGATTTTTGCACGGGCCTAATACACAATAACAGTTATAGATCTAGGGGTCTATTATAACAATTAGTGCATGTTCTATTTATGCACCATTACTGGGCTATATGAAATCCGAATACTAAATTATCCCTCGTGCAGGTCTATTTCACCTAGGCCTGTGGCCTCAGTGAAACAAAACTGCACTTGGGATAATTTAGTATTTGTTGTGCACATAATCCAGTATAGTGCATGATAGACCATGCACTATTTACAAAATATAGCTTTGATCTTGGCATGCTTAGTAATTTTTATCCTTAAAAAAATGACCTACATTGTACTTTCCACAGTAAATTGTGAATTGCTTCATATAAATGTGACATTTCATTGCAAAGTGTCAGCTTGCCTTGACAGGATATTTTAGAAGGGACAACTCTGACTGAGACTGGTACTTGAATGTTCAAATTTAGCTTGAAGATGAATTATGACTTTTGATATTATCTTTATCAGATGAAGGTAGATTTCAATACCAGTAAGCCCTTCGTGCTGCACCCAAAGTATTAGCACTTGGTAGTAATAATTTCTTTACTAGTAATACATGTACTTGGTCAGTTTCTTTTTTTTAAAATTTGCAATTAGAGGTGTCGTAGTCGAGTGGTTTGAACACTTGACTGAATATGTGAAGGTTGTGGGTTCAAACCCCTGCACGGCACTAATGTCCTTTGGCTAGACATTTTATCTACATTGCTCCTCTCCACCCAGGTGTTAAGTGGGTACCTGGGAGGATGTGGAAGTCAATTTTTATTGCATTAATAATAATGGTAATAATAGCTGTTTCTTATATAGCGCCTTACCAGTTATAATGTAACTGACTAAAGCGCTTACAGCATTATTACCCTGGTCACTGGATTCAATCGCGATTCTCTACATTACAGTGCACATTCTCCACTCCTCTGGGGAGCATTAGCATGTGCACGCCCGTAAAAAGGCGACTAGCTGGAATGCTCCTCAGTGGAGTGGAAAAGGGTTAAACATTGTATACGGGTAAACCTTGAATCTGATGACCGGGGTAATAATATACATTGTACATGTATCTGTAAAGCACTTAGAGACATTGTAGATGTATTAGGCACCATATAAATCCAGGTTATTATTATTTTACATTTTGTATTGTTACATGTACATATTCCTAAATTCTACGACGACGAACAAGACTGTATTTATTGAAGTATGTTTTTATTAAAACAAGTCATGATTTCATGGCGATCTCTATGTACAAATTTGTATATGCTGTACATTATTTGCAATCATAATCACACATCAAAAAGTACAAAATATTTCATGCATAAATTAACATTCTTCATTACACACACACACAAACATATCAATTAGATAACTGATCTTTTTTTCACTGAGCATACATTTTTTTCAAGTTACATCTGAAATGAAAGAAATCAAAAGTGATATCAACAAACAAAAAAAGAGCACTTTTAAAAAAATTATACAATTATTTTAAGTTGTCAATAGTTAAAGATTTTCATATTGGGTAACAATACGAAAATGGATACATGTATAACTAAAGCAATTTTTGTGCTTTCTGGTACTAAATGTGCTACATGAATATTTTTTAGGACTATGAGAGTTAAGTTTAAATAGTCCACTAATACAACTATACTGCAGGGAGCGCCAAGCCCCAATCTCTTTCTACACAATCATAAATTTGAACTTTGTGTAAATGAATAAAAGAAAAACATCTCAAATTTGATAATGCTTTGTCCAAAAAATTTCAAAAATTTCATGAAAATATTATCAATTGAATATTCACGTTAAGTAAATGTACCAGCACTAGCAAAAAATCTTCTTTTCTTTCATAATTCTTCCAAATTATCATATCGGAACAATTTGAGCACAACATGGTAAAGAATATGTCAATATCACATCATCCATACTGCTCACACATTTAATTTCAGTTAAGTATTTCTTATTTACATAGATGATGTAGTTAACTTTCAACAAAAAGAAGAAAAGGTTCATACATGTGTACAGATAGCTTTTACATACTTTCAATACAAGATAATTCATCATGAGCTACTAATAGGTAAGAGAGATTTTCACGCCAAAAGTGTAGCATATTTAACCCATACGATACCACAACCTTGTGTACTGATCTGCGTAGCAGTGCCGCGTACATGTGCACTAGCCCGTGCTCGCGTGCCACAACCTTGTATAGTAGCCTCCATAGTGGTGCCACTGACATGTTTAGTCGCATTGTTTTTTCGCGCTTAAGCACCCCAAAACTAAACCCGGCACAATAGGGATTAGCACTGTGGCACTGGGGCTAGTACATGGGGGCAGATTAAGGGTTAAAGTGAGGTTGTGGGATTTTTAAAAAGTTTTCTTGTGTCAATTTTTTTGAAAAAAAAAAAGATCTATTAATTTGTAACAACATAATAAAGTTGTCATATTCCCAGGAGTATTGGAGGAAATAAAGAACTATTTATACCATTATGTTCTTAAAGTGATTGAAAAATACTGAGCTCTCCTGTAAAATGGTTATCCTGAGTAGACTAGTTGAGGACATTTTTAAATGGGAAAAACACTCTGGTATTTACTTGATTTGAAAAAGGTAGAAAAATAGAAATGCAGTGAATGTTTGAGCCAATACATTTGCTCTGTACAGAAAATTTCATTTTATGTTTAATGTAAAAACATAATGGTCAATGATTAAATCTAAGGTGCATGTATGATTACATATTTTCTTTAAAGAAAATGGAAATTTATTATATTTTTAGTAGAGGGTAAATTGGAGAGGACCCGGCAAGATATGTCAGGGAGTTGCCAGTTTGTGTTTGATTGATTACAACTTCAAAACTTCATAACCCTTCTTATTTCTTATTGGATTTTGCTCAAACGTTAAGTGATCCATTTTCTATCATTTTCTGCTTGTTTTAAAACCAACTTGATATCAGGGTGGGCTTACCCTTTAACATGACTGTGTGAGTCCAGTATTTTTAACAAAACAGGAAACGGCAGTTCTTTGCACATTAATATCATACATGTACCTTACTTATTGTATATGTACATGTACGTTATTGCATACAGAAAAGAATATAGGAATTTACTAGCAATGATCTACAGATATCATACTTTGTACATATTGCATACATTAACATAAGCAGGATAACAGAACAATAGCACAATTTTACATTTATGAATCAGTTAAACTGATTCACAAATGCATTCAAATTAAGAAACAGACAATTTTGAATGAAGGAGTATCTTGGAAAATTACACACATAAACAGCGTGAAAGCGAAATATGGCACAGGTATCAAATACTTAAATCCATGTAAATGAGTGTAAACAAAAACCTGTATATACATATACTGGAATTTGTGAAACAGTTCTTTTTTTACCAGACGTGTTTCAAACATGAACACCACAGATGATTGTCCAGTTATCTTTAAACCATGATGATTAATTCATGTATAAATAGTCTGCTATATTCACTTTGGAATGCACTTTTGGGGAAAAATTGTAAATAAAATCTGAAAGAAAAAGGTTTTATTCCAAAAACAAGTCTAGAAAGCAATTCCCATCTTTTGAATGCATTTGTGAACATTGCTATACATACACTTCTGCATAATAGCTGTTAAAACAGCAGCTGCAAAAAACATCAGCACGGGGCATCGCTTGGTGGAGGGTGGCGGGAATGAGGGGAGTTGTGAAATCCCCCCTACTCAAAGTGTAGTAATTGATATTAATACAAATATGAAGGACCTTCATCTAGGATTTGGGGGGGGGGGGGGGTAGGGCCTGAAACCCCCATCCCATTCAATATAATCTAGTAATGCTCGGGCTAAACATCGCGACAAATCAAAAGAGTTGGTACAAACATAATTGGGATTAGGTGCTGATGCTACATCAGACCAGTAACCCATAGGCCTCAATTCATTCAACTCAAGAAGGAGGTTTATCTCGACGCGAGGTTCAAACCCTCCGAAGCGCAGTATGCACATGTCCTCTGGTCCAATGTACGGGCAATATACGCTAATATACCAGCGTTGTAGTAGAGACTAGGGGTCAAGAGACAGAGACCAGGAGAAAAACTTGTGATTATGTTCATTCCATATTAGGTCTCGGGAGGTTGAGACCAAGATAACGAAAATTTTAGACCAATTTTGGTCTCAACCCCAACACTTAGATATCGCCTGTTTGGATCCAGAACGGCGTTAACTCTGTGTTAAAGTGTATGAGTGCCCTTCTGGCTCCAAACAGACATTATACACTATTTCAGTTCATGGTTGAGATTTAAATCAAGGTCTAAATTTAAACCTCCTTCGTGAATTCAGGCCATAGGTTGAAGGCTTATACTAGACCAGCAGCCAGGAGATTAGGGGTGAATCGTGTGTCGTACTGAGGCCAGTAATCAGGGTAGAGCTTGGAGGCTTGTGTCCCACTGGCATCCAGAAGCTTACGGTTCATCAGGGCAAATCTAATACAAAATGTGATTAAAAATTTTAAAATCCCCTCTGTAAATGAATGAGATAAATCTATTTATGAAAACGGCTGATCCAGGGTTTGGAAATGGAAGGGGTTCACCAAACTTTAAAAGGTGTATTCTTTGCCCCTTCTGCCGTGGGCCACCACGTTTTTCAACAATTGTCCTTAAATGAACTTTCATGAGTGAAATTTTGACTTGGCATGCTTTGTTTAATTGACAAATAGGGCAGAAAATATCTTCTGGGGAAACTGAACAAAAGAGGAAAATGTTTCTGTTTCTCGAAGAAAAATGCAGACCTTTTTAAGTCCAAACACATGGTTCAACTGTCAAAGTTTGGGACAAGAATTTCTACCCACAGCACTGGAGGGGAGGGGGGGGGGGGGGGAGAGAAAGTTATGGAAGTCAGTCTCACCTTAATGTTGTGTGTACACAGAAAATCTTACAAATGTATGGTATGGGGGATGGTGAAAACATATTGCAGGGGCTCAATGCTTCCTCTAGGTCTTCCTGTTCTTAAAATCCAATTGCATAGCAACAACTACATGCATCTATCTTCATTATAAAGGGGGTCAAGGAAAAGTAGGAAACAGGAGGAAGAAGAAGTTTAAGTAAAGAGGAGCAACTCTTACTTATTTCCTGTAAGGCCAAGAAGGAACTTCCAATATGCTGGTCTGATCTGATGAGGTTCAAAGACAGCCTGAAATAAAAAAAAAAACACACAGTAAAAGGCATCAAAGGAATCACCAATTGCTTTGATCTTCTGTAAGGATATAATGTTACATGTACATCAAATTTTTGGAAACTCTGCTGGTGGTGAAAAGCATAAAATTCATTGACGGAATAGGAAGAAATTTTCATGAATGTTTAAACAATTCAACATCTTCTGTTTAAATTCCAAAGGGTTCTTCTTCTTCTTCTTCTTCCCTGGGTACAAGTGCCTCCTTCAATTCTGAAGATTATTGCAGTCTTGTCTATGGTACCACTTCCAGTTGTGTATTACAGGTACATTAAACACTGGGTGGACACCCTACTCTTTGCGAGAAGTGTAGTGTATGAACATGCATAGGGTGTGAATCTCCTACACACGGGGCCTCCAGCTAACGTTCTGTCTGAGGAACGGAGTGTTTGCCCCTGAACCCGAGCCTGCATCGGGAACAGAGGGGAGGGGTACGCTTAAACACAACGCGGCGACAATCTTTTTGCCAACTTGAACCCACGCGTATGGCGAAAGTCATATTCAGAGCCTGACGACGATCCGATTGCGCCACACACCACCTCCTCAATAGTCCCGTAAGGTTTATCTTGTAAGAAGGATACTCACTGCCTGCAGGACAACAGAAGTACTCAAAGCGTAGAGGATGACATCACCGTATGGAATGACGGGAAGGTATTTCAAGTCCTGAAGCTTGAAGAAGATGTTCTGGAAAAAAACAACAAAAGTTATGATAATCCATCATTATAAGAACTAACATAAACTACAAAAATTAAAAAAAAACAACCCCAAAACAAGTGAAAGTTATCACATCTATACTCAAAGGGCTCTATATAATATTGTGGTGAGGGTGTGCAAACGACTGCACAATATCAAGCTGACAATCATTTTACTCTATCTTTAAGTCTATGTGCAAAATTTAGTCATATGTTTCAGATGAATGAGTCTCAGCTCTTACATTTTTTTTAAAAGCTTCATTTCTCCACGGAATGATTAATGTACTGGCTACGAGAACTGAATGGTTGTTGTATCTAACCTATTGGAAAGAGAATTAAGTAGGCAACTGATCAATATTGACAGATTTAGAGAATAAGTTCCAAGGTGTAATTTCTGAGCAGGGTCGGTAAACTGATGTTCAAAGCAAGCTTACCTCGGCAGCTTTAGAAGCCACATAGAGTGACAGGGTCTTGCTCTTATAAAACATGGCCGATAGTCCAGCTATGAAACCTGCAAGCAGCCCATGGACGGGGTTGTCTTTGTTCCGTAGCCATCGCAGAATGCAATTGACGCTCTGTAATATCAACAAGACAGGAAGCAGTAGAAAAAAGTAGATGAATACCATGGTCGTGAGGTGTTAGAGCACAGTGATTATAAATGGTATGGTGGTTATTCACTTGACTTTCAATACCATAGTAATAATAATAATAGTGGGTTCTTGTATAGCCCACATGTCTGTCAGACTTGATGCTCCTGGATTGAAGGTTTGAATTCTCGACCAAGTAATACACTTATATCCTTAGACACATCCTGCATAGTTTATACATAAACCTACATGTACATAATCCTAACATACATGTATTGTGTGCTTATATCCAAATCTTGTTCAGATTGTTAATATAACATAACGTTGCATGATCTGCATCTGAAACCATTTTAAGTAAATGGTGTTTCACTTTAATAATAACGATAGGTTTAGAGCAATTACCCAGTTTCTCAATAAAGATACGGGAACAAATCCATGATGTAATGTGTCATCAGATTAACTCTTTCCCGACTTTGGTCGACTAATGGAACAAACACTGGACTGCTATAATCAACTTTTATCACACATACTGTGTACATGAACTATATAATCCTAGAAATATGGCAGTCTCGGGTTTCGATTCATAGCAAATAAAGAGTTACTGTAAAACCAGAAACTTTCGCGACATAAAACTTTCGAGAATTGTTAATGACAGCCAATTTTGCTGCAAGAAACATTCGCGAATTGCAATAATTAGATGTTGTTTCAATTGTGATCTGATTAATTCGGAGCATGAAACTTTCGTGATTCTCGACCACACGCGAAATTGTGAAAGTTTCATGCATGCGAAAATTTCTGGTTTTACAGTAATATGGACTTACAATTGAGTTTGTATAACATCAACAGTTTTCCTACTGGACTGAAAATGCTAGCTGTTGATGATTGGCCAGGTACATTTTCCTACTTGAATCTTTTACACCTTGTCCATTTGCAATTTCTTCCCACGACATGTTTTAAAATTGATATGATAGACTTACCCTGAATAAACCAGAGTAGAAGCCGAGGAAGAGGCCAAGAGAGAAGTTATCTTTGTGGTAGAGTGCCCGAGGGATGTTGGAAGGCTTGCTGAAGGCACTAGGTAATGCTTTGAGGACATTGATGAAGCCTTGAATGGTATAACCCAAGAAAAACCTCCTCAAGAATGCCTGGACGAATGGAAACAAACCCAAAAGGAAGAAAAGTGACCACTTGGTGATGTATAAGGATATGGGAGGGTTATTTAAAAACAAGCAGTAAAAAGAAATCAATGCAGAAGTACTAGTATACATGAAAGTATGAAAGGCAATTCACATTTCTCTGAATGCCCTAGGAACCACTGTTTAAAGGGAATCTTGAGTTCTGGGAAAGGTGAAAAATAATTTGTGAGCTTTCTCATTCCTTTTAAGTCAGTTTGGAAGAACATTATAGTAGAAACATCCCCTGAAAATAATTGCTCTTCAAATGCTTTTATATTCAAAATATGACTAGAAATAGCTGAAATGTTTGGGCCGAACATTCATGCCACTTGTGTGTGTAGTCCTATATACCCATTTCTGTGTGCAGTACATGTGCTTTTCAATGAGATTGGGTCAATTTCATATCTATTTTGATATTTCAAAAACAACACAGTATCTATTTCATATCTATTTTGGTATTTCAATAACAGCACAGTATCTAGTGTATATAGTGTATATAGTGTATATTATGTATATAATTCTTTTAATGGCTCTTTTTCTCATCACTTTACACTACTGGTAAATAATCTGATAATTTATATTTCATGAAAAAGCATGTCTAGTTGATCAATTATGAGTATTTTGTTTTTGTCTTTATGTTTTGAATGCTATACTTACGATATATTGTTCTGTTTTTGTCATAACTATGTTACTCTTAATATTATTATTATCATTATTATTATTCTGATTATTGCTGTTATATTTGAACAAAATATTGATGGATATGTCAATGAAGTTCAATGAATAAATACATACATACACTAATTGTATAAAACAATTCTTATGTAGACATGGTCAACCTTTCCCAATTCCTTTGAGAAGGTTTCTTTCACCATGTAATTGCATGACCAGAACTCTACTTTTTCTTTAAGGAATGCACAGAGACACACCTGTCCCAGAACAAGACCAAAGTTCCTATCAATGTCTAAATAGGGAAGAGACTATGCCCTTGATAATGACAGATTACTGCACTTAATCCTAAGTAATTAGTCAAAGGATGCTTAAGGTGTCCTGATATAAACTGGATTAGACTGTTACCCAAGAAGTTGACTACTGTACCTCTATGGAGTAATATGCACAGCTGGATTCGTGAAGACACAGGGAATGCTTGCTGAGATCTTTTAACCTGGGTTAAAACACAAAACATTGAATTTAAAAATAGATTGTTCAGGAGCAATAGCACACAGAGGAAACCCGGTCAAAGTTTGCAATAGTACAGATATGAAGTTATGCCATAATTCATTACCCCTAACACTGGAAAATCAAATGAAGAGACAGAAAATACAAAGAGAGAGAAAATGATATTTTCCCTCTCTGCATTTAAGTTCCTCAGTAATACTTCTGGTATTACACTGAATCCTCATTTAAGAGTAATACCAGAAGTTTTAAGAAACTGCTTGAAGATAATGCAAGTATTCCTAGGGAAATGAACAAGACACAGACACATCCGGCAGAAGAAAACAGATAGCAAGACGAAAAAAGACGGCATGCATTTGCTAAAAAACAAAACACATACACACAAAACAGAAACAAGGAGAAAGAGAAAAAGAAATGACTTGCCTCTTGATGAAGTTGGCAATGATGGTCTGAAGCACCTTGGGTAAGAACTGAGTGAACGTAGGAGTGTCCTGGTGTCCTGACTGACCTGAGGAAGGACCTGTGTCTTGGTTGGCCTCTTGTTCACTAGCAGGCATCTCTGAACTACCAACCAACAATCTGCAATCAACACAAACGGATCAAGAGTAAAGTGTTTTAAGAAGGTTTGAAACACTTTAGGTAAGAACTGAATGAACATAGGATTGTCCTGGTGTCCTGACTGCCCTGTGTTAGGACTTGTGTCTTGGTCAGACTCTTGTTCACTAGCAGGCATCTCTGAACTACCAACCAACAATCTGCAATCAACACAAACGGATCAAGATGATTCAAAGAGTTTATGAAAACATCTGAGAGAATGTGGGATTGTCATGTATGAGAGATAAGTTATGGCAATATCCTTTTCAGGAAACAGTGAACTTGATACAGAAATTTGTTAGGATTGTGACAAAAAATGTCTGTGCTGATGACTTACTTGAGTGCTGACTTGGCATCTTTGGAGAGACAGTTTCCGATCCTAAATAAATGACAAAGAAAAATAAAATGTATTATTTACATCATGAGCACAACTAATTTTCGAAGGGTGAAAAGGGTTGAAAATCACTGAATTGTCTAGCAGAGGGGGGAGAGAATAAGAGAACCGGAAGGGCATTATGCCATATCCCTCATAATTAAGTTTATGTCCCTTTGGTTCCCTAGAGACAATTCATCAGAAAGATTGAGATTTGACTGCCAAGATTCTAGATATAATTCTCAAATGAAATCATTCCCCAAATTCTTTTTTTTTTTTTGCTGTACAATGTTGTGCTTTACAATGTTCACACAAAGAAAATTAATGACTTATCATACAATGGAGTTATCACACACAGTGTTGTATGGTAGGGGGGGGGGACTTAAAGAAGTAATTCTAAATGTAAAATCTTACAGGAAATGGAAAAATGATACATACATGTAACCGCAAAAGATGAAAACAGTACTGCAACAAACCACTTTTTATAATGGGCTAACAACATTTTTTAGCTGTAAAATCTTCACTTTACATCATCCCCACAAGGAAAATTAATATCCTATCATACAGTTATGGTGCTATCATACAAAACTTTGTAAGGGGTGTGAAAGAAATAGATGTAAAGCTGACAGTTACAGAATTAATTCTAAAAGTGATATCAAACAGGAAATGAAATGAGGGTACATGTAACCACAACAGTCTAAAACAGTACCACCACAAACCACTTTCTAATATGGAATTTGAAATGCGACTAAACTTATGACCTGAAATTAAGGTTTGTGGTCGAGGGATGGAAAGGTTGGTGGAATGAGAGAAGGATAGCAAAAGAATGCCAGCTGATTGACATCTGTTTCAAGATTTCTAGTAACTGACCGGAAAAAAAGTGTTGTTTAGTTGACTGAATTGATACAGGATACCAACATGATTTCTTTATGTGCTGAATACCACATGTATATACATGTATATGTATATATTTTGTTGTTATCCCTTAAAGGTAACAGATCCCTTTCAGGACAGGAATTATTTAAGGGCTAAATTGATCACATTTTGTTCTTCAAATTGGCAACAATAATATTTTTCTTTTAGTGCTACATGGTTCTAACACAATGTAATGTCTTTGAAAACAATATACATCATTAGAAACTTAGTCGAAAAGTTGAAAAAATTGCCAATTTTGATAAAAAATAGTGATTTTGAACCTCTCAATGTGTTGCCAATTTAAGGATTATGAAGCTTATTCTCCTTTTTTAAATTCCTGGCATCAAACGCAATATGGTCATGCAACAAAAATGGACACAGTGTGTGTAGAAAATTTTGCTTTTTCACCTCATGCATCTGGTATATTTTTTAGAGCTCTGAATCAAAAGTTATTGAGCCAAACCACAAAATGTGGTCAATTGTCTTGAAAGGGTTAAAGGTAACAGATAGTTTTGGGAAGCCCTCAAAAACTTTTCATGAGATTTCTTTGATTTTACTTAATGAATAGCAGGGTACTAACATAACTAAGATGCTGTGAAGTTTTTTCCTCCTCAAGTGAAATATTTACTGAATGAGAGGTGAAAAGTAATAAAAATCCCTGGCCCAAAAAAGAGGGGATGTAAATTCAAACAACGGCCGCACACACTACTCACATTAGGATTGCTGTGTGTATAGAATACGCTACACATAGTGCGAAGCGCTGGGTTTATTGTGTGGGGAACCTTCGGGTAGATACATGTATGGTCTTAGCATGAGGCAGTGAAAAGCCGTTACCAAGCGTTTCTTACAGATATTTACACTAAAATTTGTTCGAAATCGTGAATGGAATGTTAAATAATCTCGTACATGTGTCTATGATAAAAGGAGAGTAATATGTGACTATGTTTGATAAGTTTCTTGCCAGTATGATTTTTGCTACCGAGACTGTCTATGAGCTTTAAGTTCTAATATTTCTGAACTAATATTTCTCAACTTTTCATTGCATAATAAGCTTTCACTGTTAACACTTTCGAGACAATAGACCACATTTTGTGGTTTGGCTCAGTAACTTTCGATTCAGAGCTCTAAAAAATATACCAGATCCATGAGGAGAAAGAGCAAAAATTTCTGCATACATTGTGTCCATTTTTGTTGTACGGCCATATTGTGTTTGATGACAGGAAATTTTAAAACAAGAATAAGCTTTAAAATTCTTAAATTGGCAACATATTCAAGGGTTCAAAATCATTGTTTTTCATCAAAATTGGCAATTTTTCAATTTTTCGACAATATTTTTAGCCATGTATATTTTTTTTCAAAAACATTACACCTTATTAGAGCCATGTAGCACTAAAAGAAAAATATTATTGTTGCCAATTTGAAGAACAAAATGTGATCAATTTAGCCCTTAAATAATTCCTGTCCTGAAAGGGTTAACAATTTGTACGATCTACAGACTGAAGCGTGTTGCACAGATGTAATTGAGGAACACCTGATTCCATGAAAACTGTTGAATTCATTTTTCTCAATATACACTTGTACATAACAGTACAGGGGCCCGTTGCACAAAGAGTTGCGTTTAAACGCAACTCTTAAAGTCAAACGCAAGTCCTGAATGCGCACTTCTGATTGGCTGAAAATAAAGTTGCGTTTGATTTTCCTGAGTTGCGGTCAAACGCAAGTTTTGTGCAACGGGCCCCAGTACATAAAACACATCCATTCACACCTTTCTGCAGTGAACAAAACGATTTCTTGAATGGGAGTCTAAATGAATGATGTGTTTTGGAATATTATGTCAACTCTTTATTCACTGGTAAAGTTGTTACAAAAACTAACTAACTAACCCAAAGTCCTTAGATTCCATACAAAATATTGGAGTAAAAGTGATACTTTTATTTATACCATTATATCAACTACATGTATATCACTGACATCAGTAAATGTCAGGGAGGGCAGTGAGAGATTGGCCTACTGATGAGAGCTGCCCCCCCCCCCACATTTATTTGAGTTGGTTTTCTGGCAATATATCAGCAGCATCATTTGAAATGGCAGTGGGACACATAGAGAGATTTATAGCTCATCTAATGGGGTTCCTTCTCTATAATGTGTTGCAATGATTTATGGGAAGGCTTAGACCCCGGGGGGGGGCACTCACGTATATTGGTGGTACGGGGACGTGCCGCTTTGATGACCCCCTTTTTCAGACCCCGATTTCCGTTCTCTAGATACTCAGTTCCGCTCAGGAGCCGCTCAGCCCCGCTCTGAAGACCCCCGTTATGAAACATATCCGTTCGCATGCGGCCGGGAGCGTGGCGGAGGCAGTGGTCGCTCGACCTGGTCTCGCGCCCTAGGCCCTTTCGTCGCGCGAGCCTTGAAAACTGCTCCAGCTAGCTAGCTACTAGCGCTACACGGCGCGGGCGCGGCCCCAGGCGCGGCCCATCCCGAGATCCTGCGATAGCGAAGGTGTACCGCCGATAAAGCGAGGTTAGTTTTGTAGTTCCCTAGACCCTGTTTTTCACTCTGCCCAATAGATCATAGTTCCCAAGACCCCGTATTTTACACCTTGAAGTCAGTTCCTTAGACCCCCTTTTCGGGGATTCGTGAGGCACACCCCCGTCAAAATATAATTCGAGTGCCCCCCCCCCCCCCCCCCCCCCCCCCGGGGCTTAGACAAACATAACAATCATTCATCAGCTGTAAATGGACATTCTTATGATATCTGTATGATATAAAACATATCAGGGACCCTTTAAGATAGGGTCCATGGATATCTTAAAACTTCAATATTTCATTGTCACATATAAAATTGATTTTATATTCAAGTCCAAGGAGTTATGACAGGAGAACAAAGAGTCACATTTCTTATGGTTAAGAGAAAACAAAGTTCTAAGGAGGCACAAAATACAAAAATGAAAGGAATACATATTTTCATGAAAAAAGAGAAAATGTAAGAATCTCACATCATGTCTAGATATAGTCATATATATGTAGCCCTTTAAAATTTTATAAAGGCCTATATGCAATCATGTCATCCTCTATCCTTCCACCAGTTTATGACCCCCTCCCCCTGTAATTTCTCATCCATTTTCCTGCCTCTGTCACTCCATTTAATATCCCTTGACCTCTTTTCTCTCTCCTCCCCCCCCCTTGTCCTCTATATCTCTCTTGCCCCCCCCCCTTTCACTCTCTCTCTCTCTCTCTCTCTCTCTCTCTCTCGCCCCCTTTTCATCTCACTCTCTCTCTCTCTCCCTTTTCTCTCCCCTTTTCGGCAGTTCCTATATTAGTGTTACTGTTACACCTCTTCTGTCTGTCTCCCTCTCTCTCTCTGTCTCTCTCTCTCTCTCTCTGCATGCAGCTGCACCATAAAGTGCACTTTCCCTCTGTACCACTACATCTGTGTAGCACGTGTACAACCTGGACTTCACACTCTCACTGCTCTCACCAGTAAACACTCATTTACTGATTAACTTTCTCTCACGCTACGCTACGCACCAACCCTGCCAGCCAGACGGCATATTACTCAATTTTGTTTAATAGGTCCTGCCAAGAAGGGGAATTGGATTTATTCAACTCAAAACAACTATTTGGTTGCGGCTAGCTTTCTCAAATTAGGCACGGTGGACTTCTGGGTGCTGTAAATGATTGAGGTAAGGACTTGTTGATCGTTTGTTTCAGTATCCACTTGGAATTTTGAATTAATAAGTTTTAAATGTAGATTAATCTTATCAGTTCACTCTTTGGGGGGTAATTAATAACAAGTTTTTTATTTGGTATGACACTATGAGAAAGTGCCTAACAATGTTCTTTTTAAATGAACATACATGTATGGTATTTAAAAAGGAAAACATATGGTCAGCCTTTGAACTTTTGAACAAGAAAAAAATGTGTTTGCAGAAAAAAAGAAAGGGAGAGGAAGGTTCTGCATTCAAGACTATTTTCTTGTATAATTCTGAAGAAAAAAAAATGAATCCCTTTCCCTTATTTTTGGGCACAAAACGACACATATTTAATCCAATTAGTATTATTCTAAATATCTTTCCAGACACATACATGTAAGATGAGAAAGCTATGAAATTTTTTGTAACTCATTGTTCAACTTCTTAGCCATCTCGTACTGGACTATTGGCTTACCTAGTACCTCCTTGATTGGCCATATACTTATGATTAGCACTTATCCTACTATAACTATTCTATTTTAGAACTAGCCAGTCCAAATGCTTGGTTTATGATGAATTATATCGATCTGAGACTAAAGCCAGCATCTTTGACAAATTGCTTTCAAACAGGGAGTAAAGATAGTGAAGATAGTGCAGACAGTGATAGTGTCATTGTTCATAATAGAAACCAAAATGTCAATATCAAAAACACTATTAAATATTATATACCTCATACATAAATTCTTATTCCCTGATTGGTCAAAACTATATCACATGACACGGCGCATCTCGATCTATCATTGTGTCAGAGGGTTTTGGCATAAGGTCAAATGATAGAACGCCAAAACCCTGTGAGAGAACGCGTAACCCCTCCGCGACTTTTGCACACACGTACAAACAAAATTTGGTTCAGGTTTTAAGAGCGCATTCGCGAGTTGCTAGGCTACGGCTATGTTTAATCAATATACGTGCAGCGCGTAAGATCAACATGGCGAGAGACTTAGCAAAGGATGAGGATGAAAAGGATGAAAAGGATGAAAAGGATGAGGTATATAAAACAAATATGGACTGCTCTGTAATCGGATGGTGGTTGAAATTATCACTCCCTCGGTGGTGTTCATACCGGCCCTTCTATCACCCCCTTGGCTTCGCCTCGGAGGTGATAGAAGGGCCGGTATGAACACCACCTTGGGAGTGATCATTTCCACCATCATCCTCATGAGCAGTTAATATTTGTATACTATCACGTGAACCTGTTATTTGTCCTGTTATTGATACAGAGAAACCTGTATATAAAGATCGCTCAAGGGAGACAAGAAAAGTGCTCTTTATGTATTGCTTTAATATATGTCTCAATGAAAAACACTTTTCAAGGGAAACAAAAATTGTGGTCTGTATAGACAGGTGGTCTGTATAGACAGGTGGTCTGTATAGACAGGTGGTCTTTCTATACAGGTGGTTGCTAAGCAGATTTCACTGATTAACCATTCTCATTATTATCACCTTCATTAGCTTATTAGTTTTCTCACTTTTGATTAACAGCAGCAATTGCTGGATTTTTCAAGTATCAGCAACTGCTGGATTTTTCAAATATTAGCAATTGCTGGATTTTTCAAATAGCAGCGATTGCTGGAATTTTCAAATAGCAGCGATTGCTGGATTTGTCAAATATCAGTAGACTCTACTCCTACTGAAAGCAAAAGAGCTAGAGTTTCTTTCAAAATTTACCAGAACTTTTTAAAAAAAACCCTCAACCACTTTCAATATGCTCTCTTATCACAAGTTTCTGTCAGCAACACCGGAAATGAAATATCATTAATCTTTTCAGCGAGCCGCCCCAAAATGCTGAGCGTACTCCAAGGACGTCCTCATCTGCTTTTATCTTTTTCCCACCCTTGGGCAGGAGTCTGATTGAATTAATGTCTGATTTAACAGGTTTTTAACAAATTTAATTTTTTTCATAGCTTGAGGTACTGGTGAGAGGGATGGAGTTGACGATATTACTTTGGATGAGGTTCATTTAAGGGAGTGGATGTATAAAAAAGGAGTAATTTTAGATGATTACCTGTGCACAGCTGCATAGAAGGGTTTCGTCTATAACACTTTTATTTTAGCCGATTCTCTTCTGCAGAAATTTTTCAAATTCATGTTGGGCTGGATTTCTTTAAACGGCTTGTAAAAAATACATTAAATTCTAAGATTTGTAGCTTTCAGTAAAAGGATTAACCTAGTGTCACACATGTAGACATTATATACATATATTTCAAACCCCCAAAATAATAGTGAGAAAACATTTTTTTCCTTCATTTGGTTAAAGAGTATGTTCGAGAATGACAAGTGCTACATTATCAAGGAAATATAAAGACAGAAGAACAAAAAAAAAAAAGAAGAAATAAATAGAGAAGTGAGTGAAAATGAAAAGAATAAAGAGAGAGAGGGAGAGAGTGGGAGGGGAAAGAAAGAGAGAGGAGAGAAAGAATGAGAGAAGAGAGAGCTACCGAGATAAAAAATGCTTCGTCATACAAAGTTCCACATATTAGCAACAATCAAACTTCATTTTCATGACAACTGCTTATAAATGTAAATAAACAATAATGCTCCAATTGCATAAATATGAATAAGCTGCCATTGCTACACAGTATGAGTGCATCAGTAGGAAATAAAATACTGTCATATCATTGCTAGGGTTGGACTCGGCGATGAATGACACATCTAGCCTTCTAAATCCTAGATTTTTCCGCTGGATTCTTGCTTTTGAGTCGAGCCACGAGCCACAAGCGGGACGTCAGAGGACTGATGAAGCCTAGGATCTAGGGATTTAGTGTGAAATGTGGTGAAATTTGATCTCCGATGAGCGCTTCTGTCTCACGATTTCAAGTTCGGGGGGGGGGGGGAGGAGTGTTTGTTTTGGTCTACAAGTTGTACTGAGTGTACTTTCTAGCATGGTTCAAGAACAGAAGCATGACTGTTTAATATTAAGAAGAATTAATTCCTGAAACAAAGACAATTCTTGTTCACAAGAGCTTTCTAGCTTCCTCAATAAAGTCAAAGTTTAAAAGAAAAACTATTTAGAAGTGGTAAAAGTAATACATCTTAATATTTCAAACCCAAACACTTCAAAAGTGATAAAGGTTCAAAAAGATTTTTGTTCGAGAATGTAAGAAGTTGAATTGTGCATGGATCTTTTTTAATCTACATTAAAACAATGTTAATTGCAAATTAAAAAAATTAAGATTATTGATGACTATGAAAAAAGAAATTTTCTCCTTTGGTATTTCTGTGTAACTAAATACAAAATTTGAGAGGATAAATCTTACTCCATGCTAGTTTGTATCTTGTAGTCCAAGTACCTAACTGCAGTAGGAGGTTCATTTATACCCCCCCAACAAAAACAACAACAAAAAACAAAACAACAACAACAAACAAACAAATAAACCAACAAACAACAACAAACGACATAAATATCAGGCATAAATAGTGACTTTCAGGTAAAGCTGACAAAATATTTCTGTTAAGAATTTTTTATAAATATAAAAAACAACATACTGGTAGTGAATCTCTTCAACTAGCCAATATATTAATCATAGACCTGTAGAACTTCATGTTTTCAGGGAGATTTCTACAAAGGATTTTACGAATCAATATTCAAGCCAAAGCTTTCAAAGGTCATGATCAGAGCTATCCATACAGAGAGTCCTGACACTGGAGGTCGCTTCTGATTGGTCAGTCATTTCATGGAGCTTCAAAAAGTTCCCTCTCATAGAGAATGTACGTGAAAGGGAACTATTGGAAGCTCCATGATCCGCCATGTTTTAAACAAAGACCGCGTACGCGCATGCTTATCATGCGCGTGTCACAACTCTCTCTATCAACGCGCTCTGGTCATGATGAGTATACAAAGGATGCTGGGAGGTTCTAGAAGACAGGATAACCATTTACCCTACTTACATTTAACCCTATAAACTGGGTGTGGTGACTAAAAACACACATCCTTAGGGTGCAACAGATACAGAAGCTTATACATGGTGCTACATAGGCTAAAATATTCAACCATACCTTGCACCAAGCAAACTACATTATGTATAGTCCAAATCAGAATGTAACTTTTTGTTGAAAAAAGAAAACTCTATTTAGATATGTTTGTCAAAGAGACAACCCCCTATAATGATTTTTATTTTTCTCTTTTTGTTTATAATTTTTTATAGCTTTTCAGAGCTCTTTTAAAATTTTCCAACACTAAAATTGATCTCCATGCCCATATATTTTTTCTTTCACTGATCAAAACTGCTATGGAGACTGTCTCTAAATAACAGCACTTCTATGACACATGCTACATGGACAATTGCTCTGACGTTAATATCCTACAATAACCAAATTTCTAACTTTACCCTGAATCAATTATACCTAACCCTAACCCTAACCCTAAAGCCCTATCAACCCTAACCCTAATCCTATATCATTGACAAGAAAATGCCCTGAGCAACTGTCACTGGAGCACATGTCAGGTCATCCTGACAGCAAGTATACTTTGGGTGAAAATGAAGATTGTAAAATTGTAAAAGTTACAGACATATTCAACAAGTTTCATTCCAATTTCCTTTTTGCTTCCAGAACTAATGGATCATTAAATTGTCCAACCATGTGATATGACTTTTGTTGTGAGGTTGTGTGTTTTTATTTTTCCTTTTTTTTTTTTGGGGGGGGGGGGTTGACCATTTTGGGTCATAGAATGACCTATATGTAGTTTATTTCTACCATACCAGAGGTGTATCCCATTTAGCCACGACACCAGAACTGTTTTGATATTTAGTCTAGGGGCTCATGTTCCGTTTCTCTGTTTATTTAAAGTCCAGGGAGGTACGAGACAAGATAATAAGGATATTATGCTACATTTAGTTTCCTTTGTTTTCCTTTCACACTGTGACAGGCAGAGCTGACTTGGAATTACTGCCTATGTAAAATATTCTTCCTTATTGCAATCTTCTGGACAATTTGTTTAAAATTGTATTCTTCTGATTTGTTTGTTTGCTTTTGATAGGTTTTATTTAATCATGTATTCATTTATGTAATTTTTGCTTGATTTACTTCATTTTATTTCTATTATTTTTTTCATTATTATTATTATTTTATTCATTTATTTATTTTCATGGGGGGCATTGTTTTTGTTTTAATTCTAGTTTGTGTGTTTGTTTTTTGTTTTCTTTGTTTTGTTTGTTTGTTTTTGTTTTTGTTTGTTTGTTTGTTGTTGTTGTTGTTTTGTTTTTTTTTGGGGGGGGGGGCTCCATGCTCTATTGTCTATTTGAGTGCATGCACACATGTACTGGTGCTCCACATAGTCCATTTGCCAATCCTTGCAATATCTGTTTATAAAAGTAACATTTGAAGCTGACACTTTACAGTATGGCAATGTGGAACACCTAAAATAAAGAGCAAAATATTTTGTGATGATAGGTCCCCTTTAAGGATGATTAATCCCAGATAATCCTTGGTATGTAAGAGCTATGCCTTTTGACAGGTGTGAGATTGAAACAAGCCACGCAACTTCCTCTTGATTGTGAGTGGTATTGTCTTCCAGAGAATAATACAAACTCCATCATACTTAATAAATTATGATATCAATTAAGGTCAATTTTCAAAATCTACTTGTTCATTCAATAGAGGCAAAATTCTTAATTAATCAGCATGATCAAAGCTTGTGATAATCCGTATTACTGAATCTGCCACTTTGTTTCTTCGCTAGCTCCTGGGGGAAAATCATCCAAACCGCTGTCCTTTTGAGCAGTACATGAGAGTATCATCTTTGTGAGGACTCAAAATGAACTATCCTTCCTATGCACAGAAGTTGAACTGAAGTTGAATTCTACAATATTTAACATTATATGAACGCCCCCCCCCCTTCTTTCTCACTGATGGAGGAAACACAAGTCTTGTTTTTATTCAAGTTCTATTTTCAAGCAACCAAATTTTCAAATAGTTCAAATCGTCTCATTTGTACAATCTCCTGTTTTTGTTTTGTTTTATTTTCTACAGGGAATCAGGGGTCGAAAAAAGCAGAAAAATTGAAACTAACAAATCTGCCTCAAAGCTCTCGTGACAAGTGATGATTTTTATTTTTCATATTTTGGCAAATCATCAACTGCAAATACTAATATCTGACAAAATTATTTTCAGCTCTTATTTTGCTATGTTTGAAGGAGAAAAACAACAAAATATTCTGGGAAGTGTCATGTGACCTATTGATATTTTAGCTTTCTACAAGCATCTAGTAAACTCATTCGCATGAAGATTTATAAAAAATAAAATAAGCAGTGATATAGATTCCATTTGATGTCAAATCTGTTCTTCCTTCAGCTATGTTAAGTGGTTGGAAGGAATGAAGGACAAAAAAGAAAGTTATGAAGATTGATAAAAAGAATGAGAATGAACAGAATAATGGGCAGAAAGACAAATGAAGATGAACTACATGTACTACTCAAGGCTAGATCTGCCAATAGCAAAGATTTCTATTAAAGAAATTGTCTCTGAACATTGGGCTATCACACGGAAATCAGACGGAAATCTACTGTCTGTCAAACATTTACATTCATGTTATCAAATCAACTGCATCCCACATTTCATTGTTCCTATTTTTCTTTTACTGCAGAGATAACATGGATTGATGACAGATGAGGAAGATGTGAATTATTTCATTCAACTCCTGGCAAGGTATCTACAGAAACAACCAACACTAGCAGGAGGTACTAATCCACATCTCTATTGGATAAAATTGAGTAGTTTGGCAATGCACTGATCCAACAAGAACCCTCATCATTCCAGTTTGGCGACTCACATATTTTCCAGTTGGTGGGACTACATGGGATCACTTTGCACTCTACCATCAAGAACTGGGGTAATGTTGTCAATATGCCAAGAGAGATGATTCAATTGGGATATATATTGTTGATGAAAATGTCATGGATACATTTATTTGGATAAAAAACAAGCTTGTGCCGCCATTCGATGAAATGTGATGGCCAATGTGTGACTACTAAAGCAGACCTTTGAAAGGGCCATTCATAAAACCTATTTTTCGACAAAGGAGGATATTCATGAGAGAACATAAGCGGCTTATTCATCACAGGTTATGAATATCAGATGGACTATTACTAATACTAAATTTCATCAGATAACCCTAAAGCTGACGACTGTGGAGCCTTTTTAGTTCTACGACAGCTCTGCAAAAAGCATTCAGAGATTCCTTGCCTTGGTTGACACATCCTTGCCTTGATGATACAGAGTTCCTCCATCACACATTTTACAGATTATCAACTAGGAATAGCATCCAGTCCTGTAAAATCTTGACAGATTCTTCCCAAACAAAAGTGGAAAAGGACAGTATAGATAATACTGCAGTGAGAGAACATGGGTGCAATGGAACTACATGTACCTATTGCATCACTCCTCCTGCTCTTCGTAACCTTCGAAGCGGTTACAGCGGTCAGCTATTGCCCACCTCTCTGGACACACTACCAGCTTGACCATGGGATATTCTGCTACCGTTTCTTTGGGAAGCGTGCGACCTGGTCAGAGGCAGAGGTCACATGTGCAGGATTTTCATCGTGTAAGGGAGAGGAGATGGCTCATATCGTTTCCATGACATCAGCTGATGAGGAGATGTTTATTACAGAGTACAGGCAGAGCATCAGTGGGATGTATGGTGGTGGTAAGTTTGATTTTCTTTTCTTTGAATCTCTCAAAAACGGTAATTATTGAATATTTCAAAACTATTTATAAGCAATAAAATTGATTAGCAATAATGATCCTTGCATTTTGTTATCCATTATCCTTATCCTCAAACATCATCATCACAGATGTGAAAAAAGTATGTGTATACATTATAAGTATAAAAAGATTTGAGAACTGCAAAAAGCAAAATGTGTCTCTTCCCGTTTAAACAAGAAGTTCATAAATGTATGCTATTTCATGAATACACACAACTCTTCTTATGCCTACATATTTACATAATTACATGTAGGCCTATGTACAAGAGCTCTCTCTCAATCAAGCTGCAAAATTTACATATTTCCATCCCTGCCTTACCTATTGTATTTTATAGCAGGTAAGATTTAACTGAATTAAAAGTTGTAGAGGGCCAATAAATCATGGAGAAACATGATACCAACCCCTCACAGTTTCCTACCAAAAAATAAACCAATTCTGATATAGTTTACTATTGAAACTACTCACCATGTTGTTTTTGGAGGGGTATGTTATGCTTGTTTTTAATTTCAAAATAATAACTAAATGTTATATTTCTTTCATTCTCATCCTTCTTACCTCCATCTCCTCTCCCCAATCCTATCAAAAACCCAACTTCTCTCATCCCCATTCACTCATACCAACATCCTCTCTATCTTCTATCCATTCCTACCCCTTTACCTCCATTCGTTATCCCCTCTTGATCCACCATCCCCTCTCAACCTCTCTCCCCTGTCCACTCCCTCTCTATATTCTATCAACTCCTCAACTCCTATCATCTCTTCCGATCCCCTACCCCTTATCCACCTATCTCCTACCTAACCCAACCCCTCTTATGTTTATCTCCTCCACCCCTTGCCTTGCTCACTACAATCACCACAACCACAACTACCTCGACCACTACCACCATCACCATCACCACCTCCACCACCACTACCACTGCCACTACCACTACCACTACCACTACCACCACCACCAACCTCCCCACCCACTTCCACCACCACCATCACCATCCTCCAGGTGACCCAGGGATGTGGATAGGTCTCTCAGACCGGGGTCATGAAGGCCACTGGGGTTGGTTGGACAAGTCACCCTTCAACTATACCAACTGGTACCGAAATGAACCCAGTGACTCCGCCCACATGGAGAACTGCGCCCGTCAGATCGTCCCCATGATGGGTATAGCCGTCTGGGTGGATTCTTCATGCAATGAGAAACATCCCTACATGTGTAAGATGCCAGCACAATAGTGCCTTCTTCAAGATTAAAAATGAAAGATGGAACTACAACCGGATTTTGGAAGAATTCGCAACTTTGTCAAGTTTTATCACATCGAAAATAGCAAGGTACTTGACATAGGTTCTGAAAAGTCAGTAGTGGCAACATCGGTCTCGGCATATGCTATGCTTTTTGATGTGGAAAGAATGCCCAGTCAGCAACAACTCATTAGCAGCAAATGGACATATCAATCTTACAACTTCCAAACACCACTAAGTGTGCTGTACATGTATCTCTGAACAAAGAAGTCTGATGTCATGGCCGTCAATTTTCATTTCATATCTTTTTACCACCAGTTGGAGCCTTGTTCATTACTCATTCTAATAAATTAAAACTTGCCCCAAATTTTGGAAGCCTTTTGTCAAAAGAGTGTACATGTATGTATAGTCATGGATTGTATTACCGAACAGCATTGTATTACCTTACGCGTACAGTTAAGCGGCTAAAATGGCTTTCATACTCGTGGGACTACGCATATATTCTCCACACTATTTCACACACAACTAGGGCAGAAGATCATAAAATGAGGCAAAAAAACATAAGTAATATCTTATAACCTGCTCTCTCGTCACCCCCAGTCGTTACCCCGTTGGCCCAAAATTAGAGTAGGTTGTGTGTCTTTTTCCCATAGGGGGCACATGTTCGGTAATACAATACCTTTTTCAAGGGACGAAAATGCCGCGTTGCTGGGAAGGGGTTCGCTCGGAAGGGAATATCATGTAATATCTACGTTGTATTTTTCAAATTCCACCAACTTCTTTTTCTGTAGGACTTTAAGCATTCATTATGTAAGTTTGACAGATATTCATGTGATATTTTATTTGCATGGTTGATTTTCTGAAAAGTGTTTGGAAATAGGGTCCACTTCCATACCTCTGTACATGTACATGCATGTGAAAAATGCACATCACAATTTGTAGTAGCAGTACATTTTATGTAAATTATGCAGTCATGCTATTGCACCATGAAATTCTTGAGAAATTCCATTATTTCAACTACTGTAGGTACTAGTCAATTTGCAACCTACATGAAGAAAACCTGCAATGATCTTATGCTAAAAAAAAAAATCAAAATAAGAGTTGTAATACTCATACTCTTCCACTGCATACATGTATATGTGATAAATCAATATAGAGGTGGGGTGGGGTGGGGGGGGGGTACTGTCCATTAAGGGCATAGTGTTACAGTGCACTCATGCTGCACTTTCTGCAGTATTCTCCTTTTTCTTGACACAACTTGCAGGAAACATCAAAACTTTCAAGCTCACTTCCCATTTCCCAAAAGGATTATTACAGCTTCAGGACTCTCAGGAACTTTGGTGAATTGTGTCTGTACAGTTTTTCCAGGATTTTGCTCATGAATGGAAGTACTTTGTATGTTGTTCAAGGAAATCTGAGGAGAAAAACAACTTTGTAATGGGAGATATGATTCTAAATTGTAATTTGGCTAGATATAGCTGGCTACATTAAGAGTTTAATGCACTGAAGTCATACACATACAAATATTGAATGCAATGAAGGGCACAGGTTGAAGCCATTGTGTAATGTGATATCAACATTGTGCTTTCAAAATACAACAGTGCTTTGTTCCCAAGATGAAAGCATGGGCCACAGCATAGTCTCAAGTCTAAAGAAGGGCTTTAGTTTTAATCACAACCCCAAAATAAGCAGTCAATATTTGTTGAGTATATGATCCTGGTGTGGGTCTGTAAACTAAGAACTTTCACAAAATGTACAGCCAGTGTAGGTACCTGTTATATCTACTTATTGGAATGTTTACCGATTAAATCCACAGCTTGTATGAAGCGTATACTAATGTAGCAAATCTATATAATAATAGCGGGAGCTTTTTCGGCGGTTCAGCGCCGTAAACTTTTTTGCCGCCGCTCCTCGGAACGCGCCCTTTGTGGGAACAGGTAGCCGAGGTGCCGAGGCAGTGCAACGCCGGGTTCGTATTTCGCGAAAGCCCGCCGTTTGGCTGCAAAATATGATTTTTCATAACAAGCGCCATGGACAAAGACAACCTGGATGGCTTGCAACCTGCTACGCCCACTGCCCGCCTGTACACGAACGTACACGAACCGTCTAAAAATAGCAATATGGCCACGAGTGCTTGCAAATACCACCCATCCAGTACCCGTAATCCATGAGCATTCTGTAGCTTTATACCAGGCGTTCGTATTTCTTTCCCAGGAATCAGTTGGTTCTACAACGGGAGAAACACAAGATTTAAACCTCTGAATATTTAAATGATGATCTTGGACAGTTTTTCTTGCAATTCAGATCTTTCATAATAGCGAAAAAATGACACAGACGAAGAAAAACAAGAAGGTTACAATGTCCGTTAAATAGAAGAGTCTTCACGGAAGAAATAGCAGAGCTTTCCAGCCACCAATCCAAGAAAAAAACCGTACCGTATCGCATCAAGGAGACAAATTACAGACTTTGCGGTATCCACCACAATGGTGCATTGCTCATGGTGGAGTTCCCTGGAGTTAGTAATCGATGAATATGAGTAAAAGACAGTGACTGTGATCATTGTGACTACTAAGATTATGCCTGTAAATACTAACATCAATTAACCAAAAAAATAATCATAACCACTCAGGCCCAAGAAACCTTAATTTTTTATTTACTCACCCATGACATGACCCAAAAATTAATGTCTTTAACTAAAGATCCTTCTTGCAATACAATAATTGTTTAATGTTTGTTTGAAAAGAGTTTTGTTGCAAAAAAAATAATTACCATTTACAATTAATCCTGAACTATGGCCACAGAGGTATAATTAAAAAAAATATATCTTCAATGATACAGCACTTCTTACATATGAAGCTGTAATTTGCAACTTATAGACAAAAGCACATATACATTTCCCGTATTATTTCCCTTATAATTCAGCAGCTACCTTTAAAAACAAATATCTAGCATTCACCAAAATAGATTTATTGCATTTTGCAACAAAACTCTTCACATTTTTCAGTCCACATAAGGGTTATTTTTGCCTTTCCAACTATTATGTCAAATAACAAGTCTAATTGTTGCAATCAAACTCATCCTAATTTCAATAGTGCCCGTGGATTTCCACGGGTTCCACTAGTGTTTATATAATATTGAATGGCCTTGAGTGGGATACAAGGATATATCGCACGAGCTATGAGCATATTTCACGAGTCGGCACGACGAGTGAAATATTTTCAAAGCGAGTACGATATATCCTTGTGTCCCACGAAAGAAAAGCCATTCAAATATTATTATTAATTGTATGATACCTAGTTCCTCAATTTTCACCATTACATGTCCTTATGTTTTTGTATTGACTTCGACATAATAAACAGGTAGAAAAACATTTTTGTCCTTACCCAAGCATTTTGCAAGAGCTGCGCGCATACATCCATTGTCTTAACCTTTGCGTATTTAATCGCGTATTCACTTTTTTACGCGTCACGCGCACCCCAAACCATGAGATATGGAGATATATTGCACGGTCATCCGGGTACTTTTACACAAACCATGAGATATTGTTTTAAAATTGCACGGTCATCCGGGAACTTTTGCGCCAACCATGAGATACGCCAATTTTTCTTGTCGCCTGAAAACCCTTCATACAAATAATAATGAAACATTACGCTTTCATTACATACCTGGCATTGGACACCTGTTCCTGGAAAAAGAACAAGTGACCCAACATTATTTTGAATCAGTACCCTGCCATTGTGACATAGTGGTCAATTTTATGTCAGCACTTTTGATTTATAAGGGACCCTGGCATAATTAAGGTATATGATGTCATTTACAAGAAATTGTCCCCATCTTTTTAAGCATCCAACATACATTCATGTACATCTACAATGTATGTACCTAGAAGGTGAATGTCATGTGATACAGTGGTTAGTGGTAGCCATACCATTAAAAATTCTCACTTCCCTTTGATAGGTATATTTATGTTTGATCACCTGGTATCTCAGTCATTATTAGAGATTCATGGTTTATTATGAATCCATTATTTTTGTGTATACCTGTATAATGCACATACATGTAAATGATGCACCACTTTATATGTTTTTAGCTTGTATATAAAACTAGGAAATCAGATTAAATATTGATGATAAATAAGGATATGATGTTTCTAAAAATGCTTGACATATGCTCACCATCTTAATATTTTGACGTAATATAATGTCATATAATTTTTGTCATATCATCTTTTAACTAATTTCAAACATGAACATGCAAGAAAACCATTATTTGCATCTTGTTAGAATGGTTTATATGTACTCATTTGCTTTGATCCAATTAAATCATTTTGCTGTTCATGGTGAGGAGCTGAACTATTGCTATACCCTCTACCCTGTTTCCCCTTAGTATTTTAAGTGTCACATGCTACCTCCAAATTGGCATGGGGATCAGCTCCTTACATGGGCTGGAGAATTTACTTCAAATGGTGTTCTTATGAGGAACTGAAAGAACAGGATGCCTTATAAATATACAGACCTGAAGTTTACAGGGGGAAATGGTTTTCTGGACATCTAGAGTAATTAAAGGGACTGTCAGCAAGCATTATAAAATCCTTAAAGATACTGCAAAGTAGAGTTCAGGTCATGCAGTTACATTGTGAAAGAAACTGTCTCAAAGGAATTGAGAAAGGTAGACCATGTCTACATAAGTTTTGGAATCATCAAAATAGATAAGAAATTGACCCAATCTCACTGAAAAGCACATGTACTGCACACAGAAACAAGTATATAGGACTACACACACAAGTGGCATGAATGTTCGACCCGATCATTTCTGCTATTTCTAGTCATATTTCAAATATAAGAGCATTTGAAGAGCAATCATTTTCAGGGGATGTTTCTACTATGATGTTCTTCCAAACTGACATAAAAGGAATGAGAAAGCTCACAAATTATTTTTCACCGTTTCCCAGAACTCAAGTGGAGCTATGATTCAAATTGATTCTAAAATTGTTCATGGAAGCATGAACATTATGCTGCAAGGACAGACACAGAGCAAAATACTTCTTTCAGAAATGCAATTTTGAGAGAATATCTCTTGTACACTGTATGTCAGATTTTCATATTCTACACATGTACAAATATATTTAAAGGGCTCTCTATCCTAAAAATTCACATAATGCATTTTCTCTGGCTGGAAAGCAGTGCAATTATTCTTCAAATATTTCAGGAAGGCTTTCTTCAAGCTGTCTTTTTTACCCAGATCTAGGAGCAAAGCTAAACATACAAATATATGGAGAAGCCATGAAGCATCATGAGATATACCCAGAGAACAATTACACTACAAGTCTATTTATAAATATTCAGTATTTCACTATGTGTTCTGATGTTTATTTCACAAAAGCATCTACAGCAGAAGATGTTCAAAAATGTTAAAAGTTACCTTTAATGAAGGAAGTGTTTACATCGAGTCATGAAAGAGCAGTGCATTGACATCCCAATGGGATACAACACACATACACCAGTCAGACAGTCATCAAGGAAAATTGGAGAAAAACACATTATCACCGAAAATTCAAATCAAAGAATGATCCATGAGTGATCACTCAATACTGTACAAAATGATTCAGAAGAGTGTTTAAGAGAGAATGTACAGTATGTTACACAATTTCTTTTGTACAATTTTGTAAATAGGCATTTTGTATTTGAGGTACTCTTTTATGTTTCATACAAAGTCTTGATTTTAATACTCTTTATTTGTACATGTATCAGTATTTGTAATTATAAAATTTGTTTGTTCTTTGAAGTAAAAAAGACCCTAGAGCTCATATTATTGTCTTTTCTCTTTATTATTGTATTTTTATTTTGTATTTCATATTCTTTTAGAACACAGAGAAAGAGAGGGAGAGAGATAGAGAGAGACAGAGACAGACAGAGACAGAGACAGACAGACAGAGATAGAGACAGAAAGATAGAGAGAAAGAGAGAGAGGAGAGAGATACAGGCAGACAAGGAAGAGAGAGAGAGACAGAAAGTGAGACACAGACTGAGAGAGAGAGGGGGGGGGGGACAGACAGAGATACAGGCAGACAAGGAAGAGAGAGACAGAAAGTGAGACACAGACTGAGAGAGAGAGGGGGGGGGGGACAGACAGACAGACAGACAGATACAGTCATAAGACGGACAAAGAGTAAATGAAGAAAAGGTACACATAATTTTATAAAGTTTGATAAGAAAATTAAGTTTCTACTACTGTATGTGAGCACTCACAATGAAATACCATTCTATTTCATACATTCTGATATGTTATCCTTGACCTAGTTTGTACTATTAACCCAAGTTTAGATGAAATGATGATGCAAAATATTCATATCCACAAGAACTTGAAACTACTTATCTCTGTGTGACCCTATTTAAAGCCTACACTTCAAGGTGTCGGTGTATTTTTAGTCATTCACTGAGATATGGCAGAGCCCCTTCACAATTTATTCTCCTAACACTCTTAATTGGGTTCTTGAAACTCCCTCGTGGGGCTGATTCCCTACGATATCTCACACACTACAGTAATGACATCTGACAACATCACTTTAAATTTTCTGTGTCAATCTGCGAAAATGGCCATCGCTGATGTAAGATTGGATTAAAGTGTCTCTGACACTTCAAGTAAGCACCACCCATATGAGTATACAAACACACAGACACACACACAAAACAAACAACAACAAAAAACATTTTAATTCATTCCTCATTTTTCTCTTTCTCTTTCTCTGTTACATACTCTATAGATTCTAGCTTGCAATCTCTATCACTTTCAATCTTTCATTCTTTTTCTTTGTCTGCCTTTATTTCTGTCATCCCATTGTTTGACATTTATCACAGACTAAAATTTTTCACAACCAAGACAATAAGTTATGGATATGGCTAATAGCTCTGAAAATGCCATAGGGAGTTGGCCCGAGTTTCAGCTGCCAAAATTTGAATGTCCAACAAGTTTATAATAAAATGGGAGTTTGAAAATAATCGAACACTGATGTTATACATGGATATTGAAAAAAGGAACCATGATTATAAATTTGTCCCATTAAATCTATAACAGTTTTTAGATATTTTTGAAACTTGACATTCAAGCATTTCATACCCAAATTTCATAGGTGACAATGATCATCAATTTTGCAGTAGAGTGAAACATTGTACAGTGGGTCTGAACAGAACTCAAACATGTACATGTACATGTAAATGGGTGGGGTTTGACTTGAGGGTGCTGAGTATGAAGCTGAAATTTGAAGAAAAAAAAAAGCACAGTGCAAAGTAGAGGAAAGGGCATTTTTCTATAAAGTAACTTCCTTTATACTAGGTGTTACAAAAACAGTGGACACTTTTGATCGTTAATAACTCAAAAATTATGCATCATATCAGACTGAGGTTTTTACATTGTAAAGTTAAAGGATGTAAAATTTATTGGGAGCAAGTTTTATGACATTTCTCTGAATACTTTTCTTGAAATATCGCTCTGAATATTTAATTGGATTTTTCACTTTTTGGAAAATGAAGGCCAAAAGATCTACATGTATGTGTATCAGTAATTAATTCAGAATGCAACAATTGCCATTGTGCATTGCAGCTGAAATTCCAGAACACCTTTTAACCCAAAGTCATGATTCATTAATGACATTATGACACAGGACAGCAAAAGGTTTGCAGAAATGACAGCTGCAACACACAATGGCAATTATGTCCTGAATTAAATATTGATACACACAGATTTTGTGGCCTTGATTTTTCGAAATCCGAAAAATCTAATCAAATATTCATAGCAATATTTCTCGAAAAGTATTCAAAGAAATGTAATAAAACTTGCTCCCAATGAACCAATAAATTCTACATCCTTTAACTTTGCAATGTAAACACCTCAGTCTGTAATGAGGTACAATTTTTGAGTTATTAACGATCAAAAGTTTCCACTGTTTCTTTTAACACCTTTTACAATTATGTTTCTGTAAAGACATGTATACCTATAATATTATGGTGAATCTATCATCATGTCACTTCATGAAACATTTCTCTTGTGCAACCAGACCCTTAGTCATGACAAAAATCTTTTTTTTTTTTTAGAGGGTTGCCATCGAGTGTATTTCCCTGGAGAGGAAGGACTGTAGAACACAAGAAGCTAGAGGGCTCACTTCATAGGATTTTGTTGCACAGTTTGACCCTTCTCCTTTAAAGAGAAGGTACATGTAGTATTCTGGGAAAGGTGAAAATTTTTCTTTTTCATTCTCTTTATGTCAGTTTGGAATGAAATGATAGTAGAAAAGTCCCCTGAAAAGGATTCCTCTTCAAATGCCCTCATAATCGAAATATGACGAGAAATAGCTGAAGTGTTCGGGCCGAACATTTATGCCACTTGTGTGTGCAGTCCCTTGTACTCATTTCTGCGTGCAGTGCATGTGCATTTCAGCGAGAGTGGGTCAATTTCTTATCATATTGATGATTCCAAAACTTCACAGTATACACTGATTCTTATGTAGACATGATCAACCTCTCCCAATTGTTTTGAGACAGTTTCTTTCACAATGTAATCGTACCACCAGAACTCAACTTTATCATTAAAGTTAAACCTGGGAAAGGTTGATTATATAGCACATAACATTTGGTGTATGCTGTACGGTTTTGGAATCACCAAAATGATAAGAAATTGACTCAATCCTGCTGAGAGTCACATGCACTGCACACAGAAATGTGTATATGGGACTACACACAAATGTTCGGCTCGAACATTTCAGCTGTTTCTTGTCATAATTTGAATGTGAGAGCATTTGAAGAGCAATCCTTTTCAGGGGACATATCTACTATGATAATCTTCCAAATGAACATAAAATGAATGAGAAAGCTCACAAACTATTTTTTACCTTTCCCAGAACTCAAGCTTCCCTTTAATTCCAAAGCAGAGAGCTGAATTAATGTGATTAACTATTCAACTCTATTACCAGAGCCTCGTCACATTTCTTCAGCAAGGGAAGGGAGGGAACTAAATACAAACAAGATTCTGTTGGGTTTCTAATTCCCCATTTACTTCTTCTGTCTCAGTTTCATTATCTTTGTCCTAGACTAGGTAAAGTAATAAAATGGAGATCTTGTCTTACCTAAGCATCCAGAACACTATGGCTGAGGCAGCTGCAAACAAGAGAACCTGAAATGATAGAATTAAAGTCACTACTCTATGAGTTTGAAAGACATAAGATAATAATAATAATTTGTCAAGAACATTTGGGTGGTGGTGAGATACTGTATTTATAGGCTGTGAAGTGCTATTGTTTCAACAGAAAGAGTACACCTACTTCAAAATTGAATTCTACCTTTATAAAATCATATTCATACAGTTTTTACAAACTAATACGATAATTGAGCACAAATATATTACTGGAAAAAATGTAATATCTTTTAATTCTTCATTGATTCAACCTTCAAAGGGGCATATTGCAATATTAATGATTATTGATTAGTGTGAGCATTATTCATTTAACCTGAACAAGGCAAGCTTGTAATGTAGTTAAAGGGAAAGTTGAGTTCTGGGAAAGGTAAAAAATAATTTGTGAGCTTCCAGCTTTCTCATTCTTTTATGATAGTTTGGAAGATTATCATAGTAGAAATGTCCCCTGAAAAGGATTGCTCTTCAAATGCCCTCACATTAAAAATATGACAAGAAACATCTGAAATGTTCGGCCCGAACATTTGTGTGTAGTCCCATATACACATTTCTGTATGCAGTGTATGTGACTCTAAGCAGGAATGAGTCAATTTCTTATCATTTTGGTGATTCCAAAACCTTACAGCATACACCAATTTTTGTGAGGTATATACATGTATAATCAACCTTTCCCAATTGCTTTGAGACAGTTTCTTTTGCAATTCAATCTCATGACCAGAACTCGACTTTATCTTTTTAACCAGACAATACAACTGTATATACATGTAGATTGTACGTCCTACCCTAGGGACTTCGTAATTACCAAAGGGTATCAATGTAGTGGATTGATTTTGGGGGTGTTCACCTACTCCTTTCAGACAAATCAGGGTCATTTTGAAGATTTGGAGTGGTCCCTAAGCCCCAGTCTAAACATGCTAGCAGCATTCATATTCTCATATAAACATCCCTACATCAATGATGCTTCATGCAACATATTTTAACAGCCCTGTTCACACTTGATATTTAATCCTGCTTAGATAAAGTCACTATATGTACTAAATAAGAGAGTGAAAGAAATAGGTCCAATTATATTCTTTTCTCAGTAAATTGGCAACCGTTAAATCTCAATGCAACTCAAGCCAACCTGGTAAAATGAAAATTCAAAATATGATTTCTGAACATGAATATTGTGAAGAGATATAATTTGTTATTCATACAAACATAAAAATACATGTAATGAAATTTCAGAAAATTAAATGGTTTTTAGAGTCTGAATCATGCCACTGTAAAGAAGTTCATAATCTTATCATTTCAGAACAAATTAAAAACAATCAGACCATACTGAGGAGCTTAGATTTTTACCCCTAGGGGTCAGACTGTTCCTGAAGCCACATGCTTCTTATCATACACTGGGCATCTAATAATAACACATGCCAATCAAAAATCAAGAGAATTAATCCATGATTGGAGATAACCCTTGAAATCATCCCCTCTGGTCATTGCTTGTCTTGGTATGATGTCACAGTTCATTCTGTATCAAATCACTTCTTAAAGGTAGAATGCTGGTCTGTCTGGCATCTTAAAGGGATCATTCATCAATAAGGATGGAGTGATACCCGATGGAATGAGTTATTGAGCTTTAACCTTTTTCACACTTCAAACATTAATCACTTTCAATATAAACTTGAGAGGATATTTTGTTCAAAATTTCTATGATGCGTTATTCGAAGCAAAGGAACAAAGGATTACAGTTTTAATTGAATGTTAAAAACTTGGTTTACATTGCACTACAGTCTGCAACATATATGTAAGACGAGTCTGCTATTGGATCCTAAAGCACCCTAGTTGAATTTAATGTTTAGTCAAATACTCATTCTACTAAGGTCTGGACCGCCTAAGTATAGACTACAGATGCGCAATCATCCGGGGTCCACTCGCTATTCATACGGACCGCTATTCATAGAAAACCGCTATTCATTTAACACACGTTATGAATAGTGGTCCTACATGTAATGAACGGAAGTTCTTATGAATAGCGAGGTAATTTGTCTATGGTTTGCTCGCTATGTAGAAGGACCGCTATTCATACAAAACTGCTATTCATTTAGTCACGCGTTATGGATAGTAGTCCTTATGAATAAATGGTCCTTATGAATAGCGGTCCTTATGACTAGCGAGGTTACCCCGATCATCCTGTATTGCAGGTCACCACTAATGGGCCAGTATAGAGACACTAAAAACTGTCTGAGCTACAAGACTAGCTAGCTTTCGGGAAGCTAACAATTTATCTCTTACATATCAAAATGGACTGTTGCGAAGGCCAATTGTCACAAGGATGACCACCGTATGCGCCCCCCCCAAAAAAAAAAAAAAAAAAAAAAAATCTCCATCTGAAATTAGACATTGCACCTTGTTTCTACATGGAGATGATAAACTTGTAGATAAAGTAAACAAAAGACATATTTGCATGGTAAGCAGGACTTCCCTCACTACAATACAAGTCCTAAAATATGCTGATCAGCACATGCTGATCAAGGAAACCTGGATCAAACCAATGAATTATTTCTATGATGATCATCAGCAAAGTACATTACTGACTAAAGGCATGCAATTAAACATGTTTCCCAATTAAGCACAAGGCCTACATGTACATGTACAATGATAAAAGATTTTTTGTTTCATTTTCTTTAAATTCTCTATCTCTGGTTGAATTAAATACACAAATCTGTTCTGAAATAAAGGACACAAAAAATTATAGATGGTTTCTGGATAAATTTATCCAGTTATCAATGCAATGAAACAGCTAGCAAAGAAAAAAGTAAAGACCTACTTTTTCTCCTTTCTATTTTTTTCTTTTTCTGTTGTTGTTGTTGTTGTTGTTGTTGTCTGCCATTGTGGACAATTGCTTGTGCCCCTAACCATCCCTAGTCAAAATATCCTGGACTTCTCACTGGTAGTGATGGCTCAGAGGACAGGACAGTAAATTTTTTAATGAAATGTCTTAAGTTTCAAACCGAGTCTGTGTGATACTGTCCTAAGACAATGCACTACTGCTCAGCCAACATGGTCTCTTGGATGGGGTTTACAACCATAGGTCCCCTGGAGCAATACAATGAAACCTCATTATAACAAACTCTTTGGCCCAAATTCATAAAGGAGGTTTAAACCATGGGTAAGGTTTAAACTTCTGTAAGCTTACTAAAATAAGCGTAAATAAGTGCACATTGCCCATGCGCGCGCTCAAAGAAAATATATTCCATGCGCACGTACGCTTAAAAAACACAGGAGGGGGTTTGACCTATGGTTTAAACACAGGAGGGGGTTTGAACCATGGTTTAAACCAAACCTCCTTTGTGAATTCGGGCCTTTGGGACCAAGGAAATTACCTCTTTGTAACAAAAACTTGTTATGTCAGGGCTAAAAAACAATAGAATACAAAGAAGTGGGACCTGCAAAATTAAATTGTTATAGTGAGATTTTGTTATTAACAGTGTTCTATATAACAAGGTTTCACTGTACTGAAGAGCCTTATGAATTGAAGCCATATTTACATGTACCATTTTTTAAACAGACATTATACATGTATACATGAACTTGCTCTCTTTGCAAACAGCACTTAAATAAAATAATAACGTAAAAATATATAACTTAATTGAAAACATCATGAAGAAAGAAAGCTTACTTCTCCATTCTTCATCGGAGTGACATATCTTCTCTGCTTACACATGTTGAAGAGTACTTCCATTGCCTGGTTATAACAAGAAAGAAAGAGAAAAGGGGATTCTAAAAGGAAATTTTCCATACTTGCACAAAAATATGCTTATTCATATTGAGGAAATTTATCTTGATTTATTTCTTTTGGTGATATTCCTTTACGGTTATAAAAAGAACTTTTAGAAGTCCTTTAAAACGCATAAGAATTAAAGTGATGGAAACAAAGATAAATACATAGAGACAAAGAATGAGATAATCACACAAAATAGAAAGATAAAAACGCTTTCAGGAAGAGACACTAAATGTGGAAGATAAATTTGTGTATGATATTAAAAGTGATACTTACAAGATTCATGGTGTATAGTGCTAGCATTCCTCTCCTGAAAAATAACAAGAAATTTATAAAATAAACTATAAAATAAAGAACCTTATGAATTGAAGCCATATTTACATGTACAATTTTTTACATAGACATTATACGTACATATGACTTGTCAATGTTTTCTTTCTTTCACAAAAGAAATTAACAATGAGTAGATGCATGGTAGTGATGTTTGATTACAAATTTAAGCAATAGATCCTTGCATTGGAAAAAATATCCTTTGGCAAAAGAAATCACAATTTGCTACTCCATACCCAGGAGGATAGAGACAAGGTACTAGAGGTGGGAACAATAATGACCATAATAAGTGCATGCATGTATGAATGCACTGACTGGGTTAATGTAGAATGTAGAGATGCTCTCTGTGATTATTATCATTACTATCAATATAACCATCAATATCATCACTATCATAATTATTATCATTGTCACCAGCATCATCATCAACATCATCACCATCATTATCATAATTATATCATCACCGTTATCATTATATCCTCCTCATCAGTATATCATCATCATCATCATGATCATTGTATCATCATGATCATTATAGCATCATCACCATCATCATCATAATTATATCACCATCATTATATATTATCATCATCACCATTATCATATCATCATGATCATCATCATTAAACCATCATCATCATCATCATACCATCATCATCATGATCATGATCATTATATCATCAACATCATCATGTTCATTATATCATCATGATCATTATATCATCATCTTCATCATCATATCATCATCATCATTCTATCATCATCGTCATTATATTATCATCATCACCATTATCATATCATCATAATCATCATCATCAGCAGCAGCAGCAGCATCATTATACCATCATTATCATCATCATCATCATCATCATCATTATCATCATCATCAACATCATCATCATTTCTGCCAATCAACTACAAGTAACTCACCTGCTTTTTCTCTCAGTCAATATGGCTATGAAACAAGCAGGGAAGGAGGACAGGAATCCAAACCCAGTATAAAATCCACCACATATATGTCTGTAGCAAGAGAAAAAGACAAAACAAATATATCAGCAACTACATGTAGATGCAACTATGAGCTTAAAAATGGCAAGGGAAATATTGAATACTAGGAAGATTAACAATTAAAAATTTCCTTTTTTTCAGAATAAATACTACATAATGATTTATTCAAAACATAAAATAAAGAGACTTCCAACTCTAATTTTTCACTTTTGATTTTGGAATGGACTCCCATGACAACCTTGCATAATTTTTACTAAAGGCAAGCAATATTCTTCACTGTGCAGTCAAGAGAATATAGATATTTTGGTATCTGAAACATGATTTCTTTTTCATTTGGGTATTTTTCCTTGAAAAATTACTAAACAATGAAAGACAATTTTTAAAAAATATAATTTTTTTTCTCATGTCAACCACATATTTATTCTGCAAAAATTTCACAAGAAACAAAACACAAAATTTAGTGGAAAATTCTGGTACTGATTGACATTTTTTAAACAAAACTAATTTACTGACTTAAAAACCATGTGTCTCAAACAAAATAAAGTGTTTAGCAGTATAGAAATAGAAGTTGCTATTCTGCAAAATATTCCTTTCAAAAATATATTTAATTATTAATGAAGAAGAAAAGATTAAATGTATTTGATAAACTTTGAATTTCTGAAGTTCAACTTGGTGGTAGAATTTGCAATTTATTTTTTTTTAATGATTATCTTATCTAAAGCTAATTCAGCATGTGAAACATTTTTTTTTTTATTTACTAAATGTTTTTAGTTTTGTAATAACCACATTTTCTATTAAAAACAACTGTTCACAAGTAGCTGGAGTATTGGATTACATGTTCAGGTAATGTCAACCAGTACCTCGAACAATGGAAATTGAAATACAAAGTTAAGGAAATGATACTTTTCCCACAGTTTTTAAGCATACTATGAATGCTTAAACACACAAGGAAGCACTTTGAATAAAGGTTATTCTGAAACACAGAGATACACAGTCTGGAGACAGAGTTTATAAACTGCATCTTCATATGTAAACGTGACTTTTTTCTATTCCCAGCAATACCAAGTCGGAAGTGGCATGACTCTTTCAGGTTTCATGAGAAAATGTTAGCCATTAAAAACTTGGACAAAGTGCAGAACATGTAAAGGATTAAAGCAGTGATGGGTGCAGATTATTAATTTGGTCTATATCCTAAATAGTCTTGTTCGCTTACAAATTTGAAAACAAGGGTACCCTGGTGATGTTTGGAATATGTTGAAGACTTCACAATTAATTGGTCAATTAAATCTATACTAATTACTATAAATGAATCAAATCTCTAAAATGCTGATGGTATGGTCCTTTCAAATCAAACTCCTTTCCCTTTTAAGTGAAATTCCCATGGTTATGAACATAACTGTACCTATAGACACAAATAAAATTCATGAAGAGGGCAGCATTTGTTGACAAAAAAGCTGTTGACTGCAAGATTTCCAGGGGCAGACCCTTTTGAAAATACGGCCAACTTCGTTTTCGAACTAAGGCAGATATCTGTATAGAATGATACACATAACAGATACAAAGACAAATTTTCAAAGGAAAGAAGAAAAAAAGTGACCTAAAGCAATAAGGGGGAAAACCCCCTTACAGTGGAGAGAATACAAGCAGGCTATCAAGAAATGCTCTACAGAAGTCGCTACTGAATTAATTTGGCAAAAGATGCAAGAAGCAAACAAATTTGAGTACAAAACTGTGAAAAAGCCTGGATGGTTTAATTTTCTTAGAGCATGGCTGCATGCTAGACAAATGAACAAAATGTTTTAAATATTTTGGTGGTAATGCATACTTGAAGCAAACCATAATAGCATACTTGTATTCCAAACTAGTTATAACAAAATTCTGGCTTGCATTGCAGAAGTTGAGGACACACATGTAGATATTGCAAACAATTTCAATTTTAGCCAGATCCATCCATTCTTATATGATAATATTCTTTTTAAAATTCTTTTCTAAATGCCAAAATTACAATGATGACATTTTCTTAATTAGGAAGAAAAGTAAAAACCCAAACATTTTTTGTTAAGCTAAAACCGAGAATTACAGGACAAGCCAGAATTTGTTATTTTATACACGTGAACAAGTAGGCAACAGATAGCCAATGTATTACAACTTGTTCAACAGTACTTCAGTAAAATTTGCTGACATATAGCCCAGATTAAAACAATCAAAAAATATTTGTTCCAAGGCCCAGATACACATACATGTACCACTGTTAAGTGTTATTTCACTTTTTGATCTCATTTTTTCTTAATTTCCTGTTGAACAAAAATTGTATAAATTGGAAATGTGTTGCCTTATCATTGCCTCCATACACTATAGGTCACATGCATTTAGAGGAATACCTAAATACACAGAATGCAGCTATAACTAGTGTGACATTGGTACTAAGAAAGGATGTAGACTGGAGCACATCACGAAGGTAGGATACGACTCGTAACCATGACAACCTCTGTCTTTTTCTCAGACGTCCATATGTGTGTGAGACCTGTAGAAGATGGAATGGGTGAGGCATGGCATGGACAACTAACAGCTTATAAATTTTCTTAGTAAATATTGAAAGTTTTTATTTATAATTAGCTGCACAGAAAGGAACTATGGTTAACTCATCTGAAGCCAAAACCCTTTTTTAATTTTCATGTTAGATAAATTTGGAGCAGAAATATCAACATCATATTAATCAACTCATGCATACAATGATATAGTGAAATAAATTTAATGCTTGATATCACATGCATTTCCACGGAAATCTGTATACTCGATTACTTTTAAAGATAATTTGAAGGTGATAATTAAAAAGAAAACACAAAGATCATTTTAAGGTTAAAAATATGGAGAAATTTAAGAAAAAAATAGTAATATTTCTGAAAATACATCCTGTTATAAGGTTTAAATCTATTTGGATTATTTTACAGAATTCTAATAACTTTTGGAGCTAAGAATAGTAATCAAAATTTTCATCCTGTTGGAAAGAATTCAGTTAACTGGTCCATATAAATTTACCCTATTTATATAAAAAAGTTGATACATCATAAATGCATTTATGATTTTAATACTCAATCAGAGATTTAAAAAAAGAATTCTACTTGATACTTGAAACTTGATAATAGATATACATTATGCCACACTAGATTGTATCACCCTCATTTAAAAGCAAAAATAAATAGGTATACGTACCAAATAAAAGATTGCATGCATCCTTAACGAATATTTCATAACAGCATTAACAATAGAAACAACAGCTCCAGAACATGTTGGGGACCAACAATGGAGAAATTCATAACAGGTACACTGCTGCCAGACTTTACTCATGGAGGACATTTTGGCTTTTGTTTGGATTAAAACTGTACCGTATTTTAGAAATCCTGTCTGATGGCATTCATGATTCAAACACAACTGCAAAATGTTAATTTGTTAATTCTGCTGAGATCAACAAATAGTTTGGTATAGGAATGTGATAATGGGACTACACTACTCAAATAAGATAAAAATGTAATTCATATCTCTCTTTTGGCCATGGACTGTGGCCGAGCAAGCCCAGGCCCAAGGCCAAGCCTACACACTACAGAGTACAGGACAGGCGAACGGAGCTGAGCACGAGCGGAGCGGCCCATGTCCTGTCAGCTCAGCAGCAGCGCACACTTGACAATTCTTGCCTGGCCTTGCCCGGGCGGTTTCGGGGGCATAAGATTAAGATATATCGCGAGGGTCTCCGCCCCCAATAGGTAAACAAAGTCTATGATATTAATATTTTACCACAATGATCATACTTACCAAGTAGAATGCAGCATACAGCTTGAAAGAATATTTTACGGATGCATTAGCAATGGATAAGGTAGCTGCCGTACATGCAGGAGCCCAACAATGACCAAGTTCATAGCAGGTTGCCCTCTGCCAGAGCTTGCTGGAGGCTGCCATCTTGTCAAGATGATAGCGCTTGAGTTTTGGCAAGAGAGGGCGTTTCAGCTATCAATCCAACGGGCCCGGGCTTGATGTAGAACATAAAGATGCATGTGTTTGGGAGAGTCTGACCAAGCGGTTATTTCTTTTTCTTTCTTCATGAATAGGATAACAATTGTGAATAGAACCGTTTATAAGTGATAACAACTATTGTGTTTATAACCGAGTTTCATAGGACTGCATCAATCCAATCTCAAGATATTCCTCGTTTCTTGCTGTTGCAAAACCACAAAACAAACAAAAATACCTAATGGACTAATAACTTTATCAAAATTTTTTAAATTTTTCTTTCCACTGCTTTAGGGGAAGAGTTGGTCGTTACCTTTAATGTCATTGGCATGATACCAACATGGCAAGTTCAAAGTCTTTGAGCTACACAATTCCCTGCCCGATGCCATTTAGCCCAGAGCTATGCTCATCAACATTATAACTTCTCTTGTCTGACTCTGAAAAGCAAAGAGTCTGATTTATAGATGGCAGGAGTAACGGCCCAGGAAGAAGAAGAAGAAGAAGAAGAAGAAGAAAAAAAAAAGAACTTGTGATGAGAGATTGGATGTAGAAGGAATCGAGAATGGATACAACCAAGAATTCTTCTTCTCTCTTATTGGGAAGCGAGTTGGTTGAGTATTACGTTCGTCAACGCTTGGGCTGAGTCTCCATGTACGGTCGCAATACGGGACCAATGTTTTAGAAAAACTTGAAATCATTATTTTAATCACCCATCTTTCACCCATCTTTCTTTTTCGTGTATTTGTCCCCTCCTCTATCCACATTGTTTTACCTCCCTGGTTTTACCAAAGTTCACCACCCTGGCGATAAACGCCTTCTTTGCCAGTCCCTCCCTTTCATTGTGACGTTGTCACTTCGCTTTTTTCATTCATTAATCCCTCTCTTTATTAAGATTTTATTATCTCCTCCTTCTCCTCGTCCTCCTCCTCTATACTGCCACTGCTATCTACTCATTCGTCTCTCAGTCGTCCCCCTCTCTCTCTAACCCCCCCCCCCTGACACCTCACCCGTTTTACATGCATCTCTTTATTCTTCCACTTCCTTCCCTTTGCGCCAATTCCTAATACCTCTCCTCATCCCATTCATTCTCTCTTATTCTTATCATACCCCCCCCCCCGCTTTTTTTTAATAGTCTGTAAAAATCGCAGCGAGTGTCGTCTCAAATTAAGCGCAGAGTAAATTAAGCAATGAAAACCCATTATGGATCCATTCTTCTAGCAATTATCTTCCATGAAAATTACCCAAAGGTCACAGCTAGCTTGGTGAGTGTTCTGTTTTTAAGAGAGTGGGGTAGCGCCAGAGGGGCAAGGGGCACGTGCCCCAAATCGAATGAAAGGAAAAGAAGTTAAGACAAGAGACGTGTGGGAGAGGAGAGAGAGAAAGAGAGGGGAGCGAAAGAGAGGGGAGGGAGAGGCGATATATGAGAGAGAGAGAGAGAGAGAGAGAGATGTGGAGGGGGAGAAGGGGAGAGAAAGTTTGAAAGAAAAGAACACGGGATGAAGATCACAAGATAATTCTCTCGACAACCTAGGCCTATAATTATAATTACAACCTCCTCCTCCTTCTCCTCCTCCTCCTCCTCCTCCTCCTCCTCCTCCTCCTCCTCCTCCTCCTCCTCCTCCTCCTCCTCCTGCTCCTCCTCCTCCTCCTCCTGCTCCTCCTGCTCCTCCTCCAACCGACCCATGCTACGCCACTGTCTGGAAATGAAGTGTGCCTAAGATTATCCGGGGCTTGGGGTGAACATCTTCACGAATCGAGAGCTCATTTCCTGCCTAAAAAAAAGAATAGAAGAAGAAGAAGAAGAAGACAAGGAAGAAAAATGAGATAGGAAAAACGAAATGCTGAACAAAATCCCACAGCTTTGGCTGTAATGAAGAGGACACAGTCATGACAGTCATTATTTCTTTGTGTGACGATAGACTGCAGCACTTTATCAGTATGTTGCATGAACGATCAATCAGTATTTATGTTTCCATGGTTAAGATATCAAACGTTTTCCAAGAAAACTCTTCACAATTGTCATGTTCTCTTTCGGCGAGGTGAAACATAGTGCAAATATAAGGTTCATATTGGAAATATTAAAAATGGCCATAACTAAGAAAATACACTCTAAAATCTAAAGTGTTAAATCAAGGAGTGACCATTCTTTCAAAACGGTAGATTATCAATTTTAACATGATGGATGCAATACTATAAAGGCTGAATCCAGCATGTTAAAAATGTTAATCTACCTTTTTGAAAAAAAGTGGTCACTCCTTGCCCCTTTTAAATGGTGAGTTAACACTTTAGTTTTTAGAGTGTACTGAAACCAGTCCCATTATTCAATAAATATGAACACGATTTTTAAAAATGTACATTGCAATCGACCGATAAACCATTTCATCTTTTTCAAAATGCTTTTCAAACTACGAGAGGATTGTTTTATCCCTATTTATATGAATAATCTAAACCTTAAAACATGTGCTTATTTATTCTATTGACTGTAATCGTAAAAGCACAACAAACACTTACATACTCACACAAGCACATAAAATTCACAAAATTTCGTTTTTGTTGTAAAACTTTTAGCAGAAATCAGTACTTGTGTTGTTGGAAATTCTACATAACTTTAAGAGCTTTTTACGTGCACTTTGTATTGCTTTTTTCTAAGTTTCTTTCATTGCAATCATTCATTCATATATAGCTCTCAGTCTCAGTAAAAAGTTAGTTCCGACTCCTTCCCTCTCCGACCCACATGAATACACCAAAATATCTAGGTTACCCTGCGGCGCTCTCTCCCTGATGTCTTTTGTCGGCTATATGGAGTGGAAAATAAGCCAGAATTGTAATAAAACGCATCCAGAACTATTTATGTCTGGTCTATAATACTCAGTATTTGGAACGGAAAGAAAAGGCAGTGAAAAACGAGGAGGGGATCTCATCACTTGGTGGGAATTCGTTTGATGTTTGATAGTTCAACAAAAGCGACTGACAGTTGTTATTGTGTAATTCATATTGCGAGCTTCATATTAGTGAAATGTGGATGGTTGTAAATATAACAATCTCGTGGTGTGGTCGTGTTTTAGTCACAAAATACAATCGGGATAAGCTGTATAATTAGGTCAAACGGTAATCCGAAATGTTTAGGCCTATATATTGCATTCATCGACTAGTATAGGCCTTAATTTTTTTTTCTTTGATTGCTGCCATACAATAGCAGTTTCAAAAGAGTAGGCCTATAAAGTTGCCTCTGGCCCGACCGGTATAGCAGCATGGATGTACAAACGAAATCCATTCGTCAGATGTCTTTAATTTTGATTCGATAAATGCGCTAGCACTTCAAAACAATGTTCATTTAAGAGTTTAAACTAACGATCAACAATGAATGATGAAGAATACATTTTTGCTATTCAAGAGTGAATTTCTATGAAACACAGGGGCGGCATTACGGGGGGTGGGGGGGGGGAGGAGGAGGGAACCCTAAATAATTGCCAAACAAGCCACAGAAAACTTTTCGCAACCAATCACGTTTCATGTTACCATGGTGACGGAGAGGGATGTTCCCCAACATGAACAGAGGTTAGAAATGGCCGCAGTGAAAGAGGTTGAACAAAATTAATGATTGAATTAGACTTTTATCTACTTCTTTTCATCTTTATTTCAGTCTTAAAACAGGGTGGCCCTTTCAGTATTATGCTTCCAATGGGACCTGTCTGGGGGCAATTATCAGTGCATTGTCATCTCCGAATTCTTTTAAAGAATCAATCAGTAGTGATCAATCTAAGGTTTGTCTGTTTTTTTACCTTTGTCAAACGACCATACGTGGCTTGATTTCGTACGAAATTAATCGGGAGCCATGTTTCCTATATACTGTTCCTATATTTCGTCACCCCCGGCATTCAGTTGGTCGTGTTTTATTATTTGAGCGTGTGATATTTATTCGTTTCATCTTTCATTCACATTGACTTATTTAGTGATGGGTTCATTTAAAGGGAAGCAGTTGTTGGGATGGTTGTCTGCAACGTTTCCATGTTCGTTTCGTCACATTTTGTAGCAATCACTATAATTTTTATCTTGGAATTTTATGTTAAGAATTAATGAATCAATAACGATTAAGCTAAGTTTTGTCGGTTATCTGTTTTTGTCACTTGAACATATCGAGGAGGTACTAGACAAGCTTGCCTAGTAACTCCTTGAACATACATGGATTAATTTTACAAAATTAATTGGGAACAATGTTTACAATTGTTCCTATGTTTCGACACCTCCTGACATGGTTTGTATCTATATTTGAGCGTCTGGTATTTATTCGTTTCATGTGTCATTCACACTGACTTATTTAATAATTGGTTAATTTACACGGAAGCTGTTGATGGGAGCGTTGTTTACGATGTTTACATGTTCATTTCGTCACCTTTCCTGACTTCCATTGGATCGAGGCATCCCGAGAATGCTCGCTTTTTATTCTTGTCATCACCGTATGTCGTCACTGGCGAATCATCAGCGATGAGTCGGATCTGATTTATGAGTAACATATTCACTGGAATCACGCCTGGCTGTCTCCATCTGTGTTTCGAGCTGGGATGACTGTACTCTTTTGAGGGATCATGATGAGACAAAGGGGTAATAGCAACAACCCACTATCTGGTATCATCAGAAACCCCATTGCACTGTATAATAATAATAATTTAAAAAAAATAAAAAATAAAAAAGTACAAATTTGCGAACGCCATGGTAATTATAATATGTGTCCCACCAAATTTGGCCACCCCCCCCCCCCAACGTAGGTAATATTTTGCCCATTTTTAAATAATTATTCTTTATTTTGCCCATATTTGGACAATATATTACCTAAGTTTGGCATAAAATAATACTCAGTGGGCGTGGTCACTGGGAAGAATGTAAGTACATAGAAATGGTGGTCATGAGGGACGGGTAGACAATGAGGAACTAAACACTAAAAATAAAAGTAGATAAATGAACGGCAATTTGTTGTAGAACCTCACGCATTACTTTGAACCAAATTATTTTGTTGCTCTAAGACTTCGCATTTTTAAAGTATTCTATGAAAAATGATATGACGCTGTTGTAAGACAATAAAAATGGTTTTGTAAAACAAAGACATGGCCAAAATATTGGATGCAATAACATGCGCAAGACAGATGAAGGGAAGTCATTTCATTAAGTGACTTTAAGACTTTATGAACAGCAAATTAACCTCCAGACTACTGCCTGTCATACCCTCTTCTTTCCCAGACCTCGCGGGGATTTTAACGACCAACACTGGACACAAATCAATTTAAGCAGTGCATTTTTATTTTGGTAAAGTATATTAATGACGCGCAAGTGTCATACAGACGTTTTGAATATAGTAGCATTGATATGGAATTCAGATCCCGTAAAAGAGCTCGTCTATAGCAAGTCAGAGGAGAATAGTCAAAACTATTTCATATCGCTTACATGTACAGATGTCAGATAAATGGATAGAATATAGTATTACATGCAATATGGGAACGTTGTACGACTGAATATATCTTTTATCTTTTTATATATATATATATATATATTTTTTTTTTTTCTATAGGAAAAAAAAAATGTTTGACATGAGAAGCACTGGACACTAATTGTAAAACCCAAAAGAATGACCATATATATATATATATATATATATATATATATATATATATATATATATAGTTTTTTTTAATTCAGGCCTCGCTATAAGTTTTCTTATTTTAAACATCATTCATTTTCAAGATTAAGTTTTCCTTCAGGATAGATTGGTTAGGACAACATCATTTGGCTGTATTCTTCAAGGAGCTACAGGAAGGATGCTTTGAAAAAAAAAGGGGGGGGGAAGGGGGGGGGTATTCCCCACAATCATAAGCGTATCGGGGGCGGACAGGAGGTTGGTCTCTTTGCGAAAAAGTATAGGCCTATATATAACTTCCTATAGGGATAGGACATTTGCAATTTTCAAACATTTGCTCCTCCATTTTTTTTTACAATGAAGGATTTATTTCTGCGATCTCAACAATGATATGTTAGTCATGGTAGACTTCGTCTATTTCCATTGTAACTTATCCACTGGATTTAAGTTATAAATAGCTATATAGTGTTAATTTTTGTAAGCATATTATTTTTTGTTATTTCCACGCTTAAAATTGGGCTTTAAGGCTTGTTTTTATTATAATTATCTTATTTTTGGCATGAGCATTGCGTGATATGGAAGTATGCTACCCCCTGTGATTTATTCAGAATATTTCGTTCATGAAATGCGGTTTACAGGGGAATGGCTATTTCCGTATTTGGGTTGAAATACACTTATGTTGTTCTTGAGAAAATAAAGAGGAATGAGCGAACATTTTGGAAATTAGTGGGGAAGTCTGGTCCCCCGGCTTGTCTCTTTGGGACCCCGTCCTCCCATTTCATGTGTCATCTTAGATCATCATGAAGCTCTAACTACCTTTGAGGTAGGCAGGGGGTATTGAGTTACTCTACGTATAGGACTACAGCGAGGTCCACAACTATACTTTCAAAGCTGGTGTATATGACTCCCTTCAAAATGCATCTATTTTTGTTTGTTATAAGATAATGCTTAATGTTGAAACAGTGCATGCTTTCAATAATTGTACAGAATTCAATAATTGTACAGAAACTGTGTGAGGATGAGATACCCAAATGAACCATGATTACAATCGATCTGTCCACAATAAATTAAGTGTACGGCTGTAATACAGGCTACATGTATATACTGCCAATTTTTTTTTCTTATCACAGAAATAAGAATCTTTTCTTCGCACACATAAATTGGTTTGCTATTCAGGAAATAATAGATGTTAGAGGGAAACAGTTAAAGGAAATGAACACTAGAAAGAAAGAAAATAAAATAAATATAAAAAATGTGAGATGGAAACAATCCCAGACGTCTAGAAGGAGAAGGAAGAGAAGAGAAAAGAAGAAGAGAGCTACGAGGACGAAGAATACTATTATCATTTCATGATGAAAATTGAGAAAAAATAAACTGGAGGAGGAGGAAAAGGAGAAGGAGAAGAAGGTGAATCCAGGAAGAGGATAGAAAGAAAAAGAAGAAGAAAGAAAAGAAGAAGGAAAAGATAAAGATGGAGATGTATAAAACAGATGTAAACTTATCATTTATTCATTATTATTTTCTTATTATTGAATATTTTGCTGTTAATCCCACTTTCAATCAAGAAGAGAAGATCATTACTGACCGACAAACACAGCATTCCATTCACACTGCATGGATTCTAATGTCATAAGTATGAAAAGAGTGAATCATTTTCTGAGCTTTAAGCCGTCTCAGTACACATCTTAATCTGCTTTTAAAAGGCGATGAAAATATTTCATTGTTTATCAAACAAACGCCAAACGCAAATATCCCTTCACGCATGCAAAGCTACACAACTTCTTTACATGCGTTATAGAAGTTGCTGACTGAAAATTTAAGGGGTTTTTGCATTGCTTTTTTAAATGTCCATTTCGTTCTGATTTTACCTTGCAAAAGAAGACAGTCCACTCTTCACCTTTGAATATCATGGATGAAATAGGCTATGATTTATAAGTTTATTAAAAACAATAGACTTTTATTATCTTTGAGTATAGATTGAGTAATTGTAATCAATGCAACATGTAGCTGTATATATCTTTATTCCCTTATTCAGTGAATTCTGATTATTCTGTCACAATTCTGCTTCGAAAGAAGGGCATGGCTCATTCTCCTTTTCTCTATCTTTATTCATATTTCTCTTTTCCTTTCTCTCTCTCTCTCTCCCACTCTTCAACTCTCTCCCTCTCTCCCTATCATCTTTTCACATTTTAACAGATTGATTTAAAAGCTCTTTGTTTCCAAAGTGTTCATTTGTAGAACCAAGTCCTATTTTACCGGGGGGGGGGGGGGGGGGGTTGAGATTGGGAGGTATCAATAATTCACTCTATAAGCAGACAAAGACGAAAGAGGAGACCATTTTCGCCAAGTGTATGTTTTTCTTCTATATTTCGCTCAAGAAGCCAAGGAAAATTTCTTATCATAACCAACATATTCCAAACAAAAAGATAATTTATTTACATAAGACCTGCATGACTGTTTCATGAATCAAGTTAAACATGATAAATGAGCAGAGCAAGGAGGGCGAGAGATTGACATTGACAATAACAGAATGTTACCAGATGAATGATGGCTACACATCAGAACATTCAGCACTCTAGAATGTTTTATGTATGTTTTGCGTGATGCCATGGGCATGATGGGAATGACGAGAAGGAGTATACAGACAAAGCAAGGAAAGTAAACGGTATTTAAGAAAAAAATATATATCTGAGAGAAATTAAAGAAAACCCCGACCGAACGGAACTGTGCATGGAGAAAAAGATTATAAAACATAATATCCTTTTTGTTGGATTATATACGTAATCCTCTCTCTAGTCTAATGTCTAATAGCCTTCTTTTTTATCATCTGGGCCCCGTTGCATAAAACTTACCATATTAATGGTAAATTTTATGCAACGGGGCCCGGAATGCTTATTATCTTCTTGGCGCATATAATAGTATCGTATTATCAGGGAAATGTAACTAGAACTAACTTAGTTACATTGCCCTGGTATTATCAAACCTTATATCTTACGCATTTTTCTTTGACGATTTGAACATCAATTAATGTGAAAGTCAGGGTGCGCCATTTGAATACTGATCACTGTTTAGTATACTATCAGAGTATCAGTATTATTGTTGAAAATGGAAAAGGGTGTATTACCTAACAAAAATTCACCTATGTGGAACCAAGGAGTTATAACTCCTTGGTGGAACGGCTGTGACCGAAACCTGTAGAGATTATGAGGATATAACAGCCAAGACAATCATATTAACGCGAGTCATAAATCTTATATTTGGGTTGTCATGCATCTATAGTATAGGCCTACAGTTTTTTTTAAAAGGAGAATGAAACCCTGGGGAAATATCCATTTTAATGAAAAGAGAGGATAGAGAGAAGCAATTTTTAAAAAGTTCCATCAAAATCGGTTACGAAATGAAATAGTTATGAAAGTTTGAAAAGTCTCAATTTACTTTCTATGGCGATCCTCAAATTGGCAATGTTGCTTCAAAATGGCAGATATAGTAGTACAACTCTCAATAGGTTTTGTACACAAAATTTCATATTTTCTCCATTATCTCTAAAGATGCTGCTTGTCTTTTTGTGAACTCAAAATATGTTGTGTCAAATACATTTTCCCATGATATATTTTGAGCTAAGAAGGAGACAAGCTGCACCTTGAGAGATAGTGGGGATAAAAGAAATTTTGTGTACAAAACATATAGAGAGTTCTACTAAACCTGTCACTTTGAAGCAACATTGCCAATGTGAGGATCGCCATAGAAAGTAAATTGAGACTTTTCAAACTTTCATAACTTTCTCATTTCGTAACCGATTTTGATGGAACTTTTTAAAAATTGCTTCTCTCTATCTTCTCTTTTCATTAAATTGATTTCCCCCTAGGGTTTCATTCTTCTTTAACGCACGTCATAAATTTTATATTTGCGTTGTCATGCATCTATAGTATAGGCCTACATTTTTTCTTTAATGTTGGCCATTTAAGGTGTGAGATCAGTGTCTTTAATGATGAATGGGGGACACGAACCTTGAATCTAGTCCATGATAAATCAACAAGGAGCCCTAAGTCAAACAAACTTCATCGCCAAGACGCAAAGCAGAGATAACACCTCCACTCAAGCTCAATAGTCATCCACAAATCGCGTCCCCAAAAATAGAGTCCGCTTTGGAAGATTGGCAAAATTGATATTTTAGTACTATTTTGGCACTTTCAGGTAAGGAGGGTTGACGCGGAAATGTGATATCGCTTCAAATTCTTGGTGACAGCAGACTAAAAAAGAAAAAAAAATAATGCCAAACAAAAATGAAATATTTCTTCAATGATGGGATCTGTACATGCATGGTGACGGCCAGGTTTAGTCTTACCATGTTTGCCAAGCATCCCCCCCCCTCCAAAACAAAACAAAACAAAACAAAACAAAACACAAAACACACACACACAAAAACAACAACAACAAACAAAGCTAACAGCTTTTTTTTTTTCACTTTTTCGGTGAATTATGCATTATGAATTGTTTGATATGTTTCAATAATTCTAAAGAACTCTAGATAAACAAAGTTCCCAGGAGGCATCAGGGAATATTGTGCCTTTTGTTCTGTGTCATCCCACGTCAGCATTGTCTGGTTTCAACCTCGTTTGTCCGAAAGAAGAATAACTTGTAATAATTATGCACATTCAATCACTATCACTGTAAGTTGGAAATAATATATTAATAATCCTTTAAAATCCTGAATAAGGATAGTTATCCCTGATACACTGATGTGTATAGGCCATAATCAGTGGCGTAGCTAGCCACGATTTCGCTACAGTGCATGGGGCAAAAATCAGCCATGCAGTTCCATTAAATTTCATGATATGATCGTTTAATCTATAGGAGTATAGAAAGATTTTGCGTATTGTTAAATATTTTTTAAAATGTGTTTTTTCAAGGATTCTTTCAATTGCTGGATAAACCGGGGGAATAGCCCCTTTGCCTCCTCCCTAACGATGTCTACAACACTATGAGTGCATCTTCCCTGATAGTTGATGATGGGACGGTTTTTGAGAAGACGTTGAGAATGGAATGGAATAGATGTAAACATGAAAGGACAGAAGTGATAATATATTGTTATTACTGTATACATGTAGATAGTGTCATTGTCAGACTGCATGTCGGGGAGGATTAGTGTTTGGTCACCCTGACTGAAGATGGATGCTGACTTTGCTCATGTGAGAACAAAGAATTCGATGATGATATTAAAATGTACAATTTGGCAACATTCATTTCTGAAATACTGCTGCTCAATCGTATTAGATATAATTATTCTGTATGTCAGCAAAGACACGGTTAGTTTTGAAAGTTCCTGAAAAAAAATTTAAAGATCGGTGCGTGTGTCAAAAACAAATTTTACTTCCCTTCTCATAGCTTGCATGATTCTATATCCTTTCGGCAAACACACTTGAAGATACAGCTTAAACGTATTATCATCCAAAATTTTCAATTTTTGTAACTTGGCCAATTATCATTTTATGTTTTTGATTACAGTCTTTGTCATGAATCTTGATCATGAAGCTGATGTCAGTCGGCGAATAAAAAAGACCCCCAAATAGAAAAAAAAAATTAAAAAAATAGAAAAGTGAATTTTCGTTGTGTATCCCCCCCCCCTCTTTCTCTCTATTTATGTCTGTCTCTCTCTCTCTCTCTCTGTCTTTCTGTCTCTCCTCCATTTCCCTTGCTCTCCCCGCTGTCTCCATCTCTCTTTCTTTATCTTTCTCTCCACCTCTCTCTAATATTCTTTCTCATTTTCTCAACTCCTCTAGGCGCCCCTCACTCAACCTCGCTCTCCTTCTTCTCCGTTCTCTCTATCTCCCCCTCTCTCTCACCCCCCCCCCTCTCTCTCTATCTCCCTCCCTCACCATCTTACATCCTCGGTGATCATAGCTGTCGGCAGATAGTATCAGTGAGTCGGTGTTATCTCCTTGTAATCCTAATCATTTAGAAAGAAAACCATCTTGTTATTGTAGTTGATCTCCAGACCTTCTTGATATGCGCGTGTCCAAGATTCTATCTCGACGCGGTAATGTCTAGTCTGAAATCGAGGCAAATCTTTTTTACGCCATTGTACTACACCCACTGTTTGAGCACGCATGGTTCGAGCAGGGAGATGGGAGTTTTCCCTGGTTCGAGCGTCTGGTTAATCAGCTCTTTTTGGTCCGGTTGTTTGACCAGTGGATCACATATCAAAACATCAAGCGATCAATACATAAATCAAAAATTTAATAACTTGATAAATTTGCCAAGATTCATCGAGCAAACAGACCATTCATCCATTCATCAATCAATCATGCAATCAATCAATGAAAACTTGACAGCCATCACTCTGTAACTAGGGTCTCACCTCAAGGGGTCTGTATATCCTGCTATAGGCCTTTTTTTTTTTTTTTTTTACTGGTACAGAATTTTAACTGAGCAGTACCACAGGGCAGGGATGATCGAGAGAATGTATTGGTCCCTGTAAATTCAATGACCAAATTGCTTTTGTCTCTAAACACCCCCCCCCCCCCCCACTCAGTATTATATAGGGTACGCGTATGATCGTTCCCTCCCTTTGAAAGCACCCCCCCCCCCCCCATCTCAGGTCTGCCAAAATTTCTGAACCGCCCTTTCGCAGGCTTTTCGCGGGCTTTTCCTGCCTTGGAGACCCCCTAAATTCGGAACACTGCTCAATGTACCCCCCCCCCCCTATCTCAGGTGAGCTCTCATTCCGACCCCATATCTCAGGACAGACAACCCCCCCCCCCCTCATCTCAGGTAAGCTGTCATTACAATACCTTAGGAGAGATTGTTTATGTTCAAAATGGGATCTTTTATAACCCCCTTTTTAAATTTCCCAGCAGTCCAAAGAGAGAGTGAGAGTGAAAAAAAAACAACACCCCCTTTCTTAAAGAAATTTCCGGGTGAAAAGTCAAATATACCCCCCCCCTTTTTTTTTTTTTTACAATTCACAGACCGGATTGTGTCGCGCGAAAAGTACCCCTTTACCGGAGATTTTGGGAACACGCATGCGGTCCCTCCGACCTCCGAGTTGGGGGGGGGGGGGGAGGGAGGGGGGCTACACACATGATAGTCATGAGCACTGATCCGGGAGGGAGGCCCTCCCCTCATTCCTTGGTCCTACCATGGACCTACCAGTGCTATCATACGCACTGCGAGTGGTTATATAGATCGTCTCCTCTGGGATTTTGCGACATATAAGATTTCTTGGCGACAAGTAGACTTGGAAGATGTAGCTCTACTCCCTTCCACTGTACTATGATACACCAAGCTGTAACCAACACTTAGGTCCTATATGTATTTAGATGTAGATACCAAGGAGTTAACTTCTTGTAGATACTAAATGAGAAGACGAAAAAGATAAGAATTTATATAAATGATAAAATGTGAGGAAGATGAAAAGACAAAGAAGGGAAGAAGAAAGAGAAGACGAAGAAGAAAAATGGAGAAGAGGAAAGAGGAGAAGAAGGAGGAGGAGAGGGGGAGAAGGGGAGAAGAAGAAGAAGAAGAAGAAGAAGAAGAAGAAGAAGAAGAAGAAGAAGAAGAAGAAGAAGAAGAAGAAGAAGAAGAAGAAGAAGAAGAAGAAGAAGAAGAAGAAGAAGAAGAAGAAGAAGAAGAAGAAGGAGGAGGAGGAGGAGGAGGAGGAGGAGGAGAAGAAGAAGAAGAAGAAGAGTCCCTAATCTGAAAAAGTATATCCAGTGCAAGAGTGTATATATTTGCCTTTGCCTCTAATTGAACCCCCCTTGTTTTTGTTTTGTTTTGGTTTTTTATGGTGGGGGGGGGGGGGGGGGGGGAGAAGAAGAGGAAGAAGAAGCAGAAGCAAATCATCTTTCACAGTCTGATGTCCCCCCACGAGTCCACATGCACACACAAACACAAAAGAAGACGATAATGTTGAATACAGAGACTAGATTAAAAAATAAATATAATTGACTGTCTATATACCATGAATAAGTATAGGGAAGTAAATATGAACATGAGAAGTCTATTGCTGAGATATATGATATTGGAAAACAATGAAGATTTTATTATAGAATATTGGGGGCGTTCAACGGAGGGGGCGGCGGCACCAACCTGATGAAAAGATAACATCAAAATAATTCCTAAAACCATTTGTCTTATCCCACGATTTTGCCCTCATGCTGTGCAGCTTCATCTCAGTCATGTTTTGACGGGGCTGAATCACTCCGGAACATTACAAACCTGGATGTATCACAAAGATCATATATCACGGTTACCATGGAAACGAGATGTCATCACTTTGAAACAGGACCAGCAGACATGACTATCAGAACCAGGTCCTGTGTATACAATGGGAGTACAGGGGTGAAATAGGACCGGGTGGGGGGGGGGGTGAGTCTTGAACGACGGAGAAGGAATGAAAACAGAGGAGGAGGATATAAGAAGAAAAGAATGACTTGAAAGAAAGAATATAATAAAAGCTTCATTTATCAACCAGTGAACATGGTCATGATGGTGAAAGCGACTGTCTATTGGAACATAACAATTCATATTTTAGTAACTTGTGATCAATCATATCCATAAGGCTAGACGTTAGGATTGGGTTTAAGCTTATATTGGTGAAAATAGTCCTTTATCTTTCCTATGAATGTTTGTAAATAACCAAAAAAAATTATTATAATGTCAGCATCTTTCATTTCAAAGATAAATATAAAAGTGTGTTGAACTCGATTTGCTCTTCAGTTGCTGACGTGAATGTTAGTACTTTACAGCAGTTTAACAAAACAGCAATGGACATGGGGGGGGGGGGGGTAGGCGTTCTATGTTTTTAGTCATCATATTGAAACCTAAATAAAATGGTTCGTTGTTTATAATGAGCTATCAGAGCGAAGACCGTATCCACGGGGATTTGTAGATGACAGAGCGGGAGTGTCTCAAGACACCACGGGAGCGTCTCGGGGCGGGGATTCTCTCAACTCCCGTATCGGGTTCCGGGCGATGTCTTGTTGTGCTATGTTTCTTGTTCGTAAATATTTTCTCTCCCCCCTCGTTGGGTGGCCAGCGAGATGGAGGCGCCAGGGAGAGTGGAGGAGAAGAGAGATGGGTAGAAGAAATATGAGATGAACAAATGAGAGAGAGAGAGAGAGAGAGAGAGAGAGAGAGAGAGAGAGAGACAGACAGGAAGCAAAATATATTAAAAGAAAATAATATAAAGAGAAGATAGGCAAATGTCAAAGAGAGGGGGTAGAGAGGGGAGAGAGAGAGAGAGAAGAGAGAGAGAGAGAGAGGGGGGGGGGGGAGGAGAGAGAGAGAGAGGGGGAGGGGGAGGGGGAGGGGGGCAGACGTAAGGACAGATGGAACAGACAGACAGACCGACAGATGGATATTGAAAAGAGAATTAAGTGGAGAAGCTGTTAGAAAAAATATAGTGAACATTGCGAAGATGAAGAACAACAGCAAGAAGAAAAGGGAGAACAAAAAATAAATAAAAAATAAAAATAATGTAGAAAGAGTAACACAGGAGCACATTATCCAGTGATGTAGGTCAATGGGAGCGAAGCAAGGTCAAGCAGTTTGAAAAATAGAAGAGGGAGATGAATATGTTATAGTAGATGAATGATGAGAGATGAATGTATTCGAAGGCGGAATGAAATAAGCATGTTAAATATAGACGCTATCCATCGTCGAAGAGATGTGAAACATAGATTAGGTATATATAGAGCATGAACCTACCCTGGCTGCTGGTAGGTCCATGGAGAGAGAAAAAATCAAAGCCAGAATGCAAGAACATTAATTTACCTAGAAGTAAATGGAAATTATCTAGGTAAACCAGTAAAAATCGAAAGAAGAGACCTAGAGAGAGACAGAGAGAGAGAGTGTGTGAGAGAGAAAGAGACAGACAGAGAGACAGAGAGAGAGAAGGGAGAGAGAGAGAGTCAGACAGAAAGATAGACAGATAGACGATTACACAAAATACAGGGACTGACAGGCAGACAGAGGTATATAGAGAGATTGATAGATAAATAGATAGGTAAATAGGTTTTAAAAAATCAGAGACAGAAAGACGATGTATTGTTTCCATTTTCATATTTTGGACCTAAGTGTATGTAGACAACCATGGTAACGGTCTCTCATGTCCTCGTATCCTGATCCTTTCTCTCGTATTCTCCTTTTTCTCTTTCCTTTGGTATAATTTCCGTGCCCTCCATATTTCTGGCTATTCAGCATCTTACTTCATCTTTGTTATTCAAAGATATATCATCATCTTTCTTCACTACCTGATTTCTTCAGCTCGTCAGGGGAAATTAGGACAAAATTAAACTCGTAAATTTCTTTTCCCTTCAAAACAGCCCGCCAAATCGCTATACTAGTACCCGCTTAAATGAAACTACTACTCTTTCCGTAACCTGTGGATGCTATTATAGATGCACAAAATATGTTTGATACGTCAAGAACTATATTTAAACAACGATGTCATATCTAGTCTATGAATCTATTCAAATTTAATGTACACTCAAGGAAATAGGTCTTGTTTTAATTGATTTTTTTTTTTTTTTTTTTTGGGAGGGGTATTGTTGGGGTATATGGATTCTTCTGGAAGTGACATAGAATATTTTTTTCAAAAGTAATGTTCTATAAACCTGAAAGACTATACTCTATGATTTTGAATAATTTTATCTAAAAAATGTTTAAAAAACATCACCACATCCTCATGGTAAGACTATATAACCCAAGACACTTTTGATAGACATAAAGGTCAATCTAATTTTATTTCTTCATGTGATAACAATCATTTTCTGTCAATAATGTTCATCATTCGTTTACATTTCTGTATGATTATTAATATCTATCAAGCCTTTGTATAAAATACGTTTTAGCTTCGTTCGTTTGTCTGAGATTCACCTAAGATCAGAATATATATATATATATATATATATATATATATATATATATATATATATAATGTGGACCAATTCCAAACCATTTGTAAATATTGTTTTCATTGTGAAATTTCCAAAGGCAGAAAATATGTTTATGATTTTGGAACTCGTAATTGGGTGAAATAGTGACCGATGTAACATTCTTGACAGAGTAACAAATTGGTTCCGCAATTGAAGCCAGGAGTCGAATAATAAGACTCGCCTGTGTTTTTTGAGCTCCCAGTAGAAGCTTTTCATTTTCGGTTTGAAAGAGGGTTTAAGTTCATATTGCTTTGCTCTTTTTACACGAGGGACATGCCAATAATCAGCTGAGATGTGGATGAATGTTTACGGAGAAGCATATGTCGAGAGATGAAAATTATTATGGTATGATAATCGCAGACACAAATTGAAATGACATCAATGTAATATTTTCCACAACAGACGACTAGATTTTAGGCCGACAATATAATTACTTCAATTCAGCAAGATTCTTTGTGGAGAAAAAAAAAATATTCGTTTTATAAATTACATAAATATAAACATAAAACGGGCAATATGATCTGTCATTTAAACCAGTGCATGTGTACAAACAAAATAATGATGAAATGTTGAAAAATTCCTAACATTTTTCTGCGATAAGATAACAAGATTCCTGTTGATGTTTATTTGTATATTTGCAGTAGCGCCATCTGCGACTGGAACGATGAATGTAGTCATTCTACATAGAAAACCACAGAACTCCTCAAAAGGTCTTTTCGGAGTTCTGTGTCGAAAACTGGATTTTTTCCTCAAAAAATTTCGTGAAGAGACTGCACCATTCAGGGGGGGGGGGAGGGAGAGAGAGAGAGAGAGAGAGAGAGAGAGAGAGAGAGAGAGAGAGAGAGAGAAAGGGGGGGGGGGGCGGGGGTTATCGAGAATGCTATATCGACATCATCAAACCCAATGCATCTTTGCTACTGATACAGAGTACTGCAAGATAGTTCTTGACATCTTTGTGAGATGGGTCTCAAACACAATTCTCCTCTCCATGTTTAATATTGCAGGAGAACAAACCAAAGAGGACCTTCTTTTCTCCCGTGTACTTTCATTGTGCGACCAACGACATCACATGAAAACCATGCAAGTTCTTACAACAACAAACCCGTCCACCTTACTACATGTTGAAACCCATGGCCAGCGGCCGTCTGTCTGCTTGCGTCCCCGGCGGACCGGCGTGGGAGCTGGGGAGAAAATGCCCGGTATGTCAAGAGTGGCTATACGGCTTATGTATACCCTGCTGGCTATCTTGCGGAAAACACTTGTCAAGGCAGATTTGGAGAAGGTCGTTCAAAATTCTATGGCATATGCAGAGAAAAATATGTTTTTTGGGGCTTGTATTTTCCATCATTCCACGACATGCTTTAGAATATACATGTTTTTAACATGGGTTTGAAAAGTACAACCTTGGCAAAACTTGGCTGCTTTTATGTAGTTTGACTCTTAGAGCTTGATGTAAAGAAAACAAAGTAAGTTCTTTGAGCACTAAATATAGAACATGTCCCTAACTTAACTCATTACAAAGATTAATTGAAATGATATTTGCTTATGCAGTGTCCACATAGCGACGTACAAAGAACCTTGATCATCTTTACATATAGCGTGACTTCACGAAAGAAAATTGAATTAATACAAACGAATTATCAATGGGGAATTCATAAAAATTAAAGCACCTAAGTATATGCATTTGTGCATGAATGTTGTTTGAATACCATATTTAGAATAAAAATACTTATCAGAATTGAAGAGTATATATCAAAGATATTGTTGATATAACGAGGACCGTTAATATTCATCCCCCCATCTATCTACTAGCGTCTTTTGGCAAGACATTAATCCACATTTGCCACTCTCCACCCAGGTGTTAAATGGGTACCTGGCAGGATTTATTCCTTGAAATGCGCTGTGCGCTGATTACGGCCGCCGGAGCTAAAGCCAGGGTAATAATATCCAAACCCTTTGGAAGCGCATAGGGACGTTATATCATAATGTGATATGCGCTATACAAGCCACGGTTTATTATTATTATTATTATCATGGGGGTTATTGACCAGTAGATGAGAGATATCGGTGGTGCAGGAGCGAATAGTTCGCTCTACAAAGCAAAATTTCTTTTGTGTTCTCTAATCTATCCGTGCATTGACAATTATGGAAGCAAGGAAAAAAAAAATCCAGCATATCTAGAGTGCCATTTCTAAGCTACAGTCTTTAAATAACGATCATCTTTACATCGCTGTACCGGACACGGAGTCCACGTGAAGTCTCTGAAGAATAAAAGGTGTGTTCCAACACATTAGCGTAATCACCTCACGTAGTAGACCATGCGAAGTTTTATGGCTTTTCTATGGAGCCACTTGCATAAGTCCCCCATTAAAATTCAAAACGAGCCCTTGTGCTAATTTCACGATAAACAATCACCTCCCGTTTGTTTGCTCTCTATCTTGATAAAGAACTTCGCTTGGAAGTTGTGCTTAGGCATTACATACCCATTAGTCCAAGCTAAAATCTATAATGACCCCGGTTTTGGACCCTTTTGGGGGTGCACTGGTGTTTACAGTTCAATTCTTTTTCACACAAAGGCACTACGTACAGGAGTGATTATCCCAGTAGATCCCACCCCCATGATAACACGGAGTAACGGTGTCCTTAGTCTTTACCATCTTCCCGAGGATTAGAATATTTGGGTGTCAATGACATTCAAATTAATCAAATATTGCAAGAATAGTACCCTATACAGGCCTATATATTCTACCTCATCCGAAAGAATTACAGGCTTTATACTATACATAATATAAAAATAATTAAGCCTATGAGTGTAAAATATGTGGATCTTTATACATGTATTTCTGTCTCATCGTTCATCAATTTGTGAAGGGAGGGGGGGGGGGGTGCTCTTGTCCCTTGCCTGAATATCAATTTTTCGTTTTACATATAGTCATAATTTAGCGAGCAGGCAAGGCGACTGAACAAACATATTTGAGTCTTCTTATACGATGACAGCCTTTAGTGATCCAGTTATATTTGAAGGTATATATTTACATGTGATTATTTCATGATTATGACAAATTTACCTCTCTAACCCTGACAGTTGTCAGGGTTGCTCCGAGATCCCCGGAATGGGGGTGCAGCCCCTTTGCCCCTCCCTCTTACACACCTATATGTCTCAAGTCAAAACAAAAATACACAGCACTTTAATGTTTAAGTGGCTTCAATCCCAGCTATACTACGTAACAATTCCGAAGGCTTTCACATGGATTTTTAAAGGCTATACGTTGACCATTGCCGTCTTTAATTTAATCGAAAGTATGGCCCCTCGCTTGTGAGTATTCAGTTTGCGGATTAACAACACAAAGAAAATGGTATTTAACACATAAGTGATAGATGGGCCTATAGCAAAGAATCGTATTCTCTCTCTTTTAGAACTATATTATGTCCTTATCTCTCCATTGTCTCTTCCAAGAAAGTTTTCAAACCTCTTTATCACTCTTTTCCTATATCTCTTCTTCCCATCCTTCATCCCACGATCTCTTGATCACCCTCCCTCTATCACTACATGTATGTCTTCTTTCATTATTTTTCCCCCCATCGCTTTCTCTCCCCCCCCCTCTCTCTTTTCTCCATCGCTTTCTCTCCCCCCTCCCTCTCTCTCTCTCGCTCTCTTTCTCTCCATCTCTTTCTCTCTCTCTCTCTCTCTCTCTCTCTCTCTGCCGGCAAACATGCTGCAACATAATTCACTAGAACCCTGTAGACGGTTATGCCGGCGATTAAAGCTAATTAAGTTATGAGCATTAACTTTTATGCCAAAGCCCTTTCGCATGGTATAGGGGTGGAGACAGCACAGAGGTAAAATGGTAGACAAGGAAAGAAAAGAGGAAAGAGGCAAAAAGGATGATGATGATGACTGCTGCTGGGGTGGGGAACGAGTCGATTCTGGGGCTGATGAAAGGGAGCGATGAAACTCTCTGAATAATGGATTTAAGCTGTTATAGTAACATGCACCCCTCTTATTGCAAATAGAAGGAAACCCCACACAATATAGGAGGGACCCTGGCCTGACGCAATTAGTACCCCAGCAAAGATTTTCACCGAAAAGGGCATGGATTGAAGTTGATAAAAATGGATTATTCTGGGTATATTCCATAAATCGTGATAGGAATTCGATGAGTACGTGTAATAACTGAAACCTCAATAACGTGCTAAAATTGCGTGCAATGTGGATCAATGAAATTTCTTCTTCGCCACGGCCAATTAGGAAGTCCTCGCATTGAAAACACAATACACACATAATTATGATAAAGGTATACAGGGCTATGGCCATAGTCTGGAAGGGGGGGGGGGGGGGGTCACACCTTCATTGTGCCCTTGTCCTCATCATGACCACATTCTAGTTGGACTTCCATGTGGTCTTGTCTTCCCTGACCATCTTGTGTGGCTCAAGGATCGCCGAAACTGATTTAAAGACAAGACAAAAAAAAAAAAAAAAAAAAAATTCGATGTTGGTAATCGTTACCTGCAAAGTTAAAATCTTGATAACATCCTCCTTCAATCTTCTTTGCTTGTACATGGAGGAATATTTTTTATCAAATTCATTTTCCGAATCTGGCAGAACAACCATACCTGATGTCAGGGCGACTCCTCTGTCAGCTAGCTACAGGGAATCAGGGATCTGAAAGATGCTCATTATTTCTCATTTGACTTTTGCCTTTTGGGGTCACAATTTGGGGGAGATCAGGGGCAAAATAACTTGGGGGGGGGGTGTAAGTGCCCCGTGCCCACCGGATCCGCTACAGAATGAGAGAAGAGACATAGTGGGTACCTGAAGTTCTGTCGGCCATTCAATGTTACACATTAATACGCAATAATAAGAAAGCTAAAACCCATGAACATGTACAACGTTTCTACAGAGGCATTTTTTCTTTGAATAAACATATCATTCAATATGTATTTTTAATTCTTGATATAATAAAGAAACGCGACAGATACAAATTGGTGGTACTGTTCGACATGATAAAAGTCATAATATCATATAGTTCATAATAGTTTAACATAAATATTTCAATCTGTCCATACAGATTATAAGGCGAAAATGATCATGGATCAACATGGTTTCATAACAAACAAAAAAACACAAAAAACAACACATTACATCATGTATGTAAAATTGTTACATTTATATCCTTCCAAAGATATAAGAAAGCATTACGTCTGTTCAACATAATGCTAATGATATTCATAATCCTTTTAAGAACAATAATAATCCCATAATATTATTGCTCCCTACATGATCCCAAAAGTACATGTACATGCCATGCACAGTTTATCTGAAGTAATGATGGACGGTAAAACCAGACCAAAAAAATTATGACAGAAGTCAATATTTGGTAAAAGGTTCCTAACATGAGGGCATTTAAATATCTGAACAAAACACAATTCGACATTACACTGCAGTAACAAAACAAAACAGAACGAAATATTGTGCTTATTTTGAAGACAGCACACTTTGAAGAGGAAGAGAAATTGTTTCAGCGCAGGACATAAACAAAGAATTTATAGGAAAAAAATCGTAGGATGAAATACCATTGACACATAAGCTATATCGTACAGTCCATCATAATGAACAAATTGATTACGGAACATACTGAGTAGCCTATTACATGAGTCATCCATATTCCTTTTGTTTTCTGCTACGAGACGAGGAATCTTGATTGGTAATCTAACACTCATTTCCGATAAACATCTAGGATACCATACCTTGATGTCTGACGTCATAATAACATTTCACAAGTTTCTCGGTTGTAATTATTGGTAAATTATGGAAATTGTATAAACTACGACATGTACAAGAAGAACTAGAGAGTTTTTGAAATGGAATAAATAATGTTGAAGCAGGAGTCAATGTCCCCGGTATACTTAGGTAGGACTGTAATAGAACTAGACTGTAATGTCAAATATTCGACAGATATAATCATGAAAATATCAAATTTGGTGACTCATCCTTCATGTTATTCAACCCAGTCATAAGTCGATGATACCTCAGAAAAAAAAAGAGTCCTAACGGTAATGTTAAATTTCAGGCTCTTAATTTGGGATAACAATTCTTTAATAAAAGGAGTAGGAATCAAAACATTTCGAAATATAAGGACTGAGAGAGACACAATTTCTTCAATACTTTAGGCTCTCAGTTGCATGTACTACCCCTCTTCAAGAAGAGGAACAGAAGTAACGTTTAGAAATACATGTATAAGGACTGGTAAAAATTTCCCGCGCAATCTCGCGACTGAATAACTGTACAATGCAAAAAGGACCGCATGTCTTTGGATACAATGCATAAACTAACTGTAGCTCCCTAAACTTGCGATCAACATCATTGTCTGGTCTCTACCTCCTATAAACAAGAGCCAAGAGAAGACGCAAAAGATGAAGAAGAGAAAGAAGAAGAAGTGGAGAAATGGTCGCATCATGCTGGGTTTTCTTCCACACATCCTGAAAAGGGGGTGAAACCAATACCCCTGCGACTCCTGCCGACGCCCTGGGCAGGGGGGCTGGTGTTACCCTCGTCTTGGAGATGGTGAAGAACTAGGAAGCTTTTCATATATTCAAGAAATGCAATTCACTCCCACTCAACCCCTCGGTATGGAATACAACCTCTCTTAACATAGTCTATTAATACAGGCCTCTAAAAAAGAAATTCCATCTACATGTACATACTTGGTATGCGTGCTTGATGAAAACGATTTTGAAGTGAAAGCTATCTTTCCTCTAAATTCACAATAATGCAAATTGTTGCTCTGTTGTTCTCTAAAGAGAGGACAATCATATGAAATAAATTTGAAAGAAATCTCTTGAGATTTTAGGTCAGTAAAATATAGGCCTACATAGTTACATATGGTGGGTGATTTTGTTTTATAAACAGCATTTACAGAGTATACATTTTCTACTTGTTTGATACCTCCGAAACAGGGTAGTATTTTGTCCTGTGAATGTTTGCAATCATCATACACAGGTGCGAGCTTATCATTCGAACTAGACATGCCTGAATTAACTTCTCTGTTTATGTTTAAACATGTTATCAAAAATGTGTCGACTTCATGTCATCAAATATCATTTGGGGGGAAAGAATAGAAGCATAAATCCCCATATACATGTATATTTGAAGTAAACAATGATTAATACATTCTCTGGTCTCTACGGTATGAGTGGCCGTGACGTCATAGAGTGATGCTCTAGCATCAAAAGTAACTACATGTATGTGATTAAAACTTAAAAGCATGTCCAAAGTACGAAACGTGTAGCCATTCCTGTTAGTATGTAGATTAGTTTTCTAATCCAGTCTGAAAAAAAAAATGCTCTTAAATATTAATCAGACCGTTGTCGTCATCATCATAATACGTTCATTAATCAGTAACACCATTAGAGGATCACAGATGAAATTTTAAAAACTGCGGATAGAATAAATGATTTACGTAGAAAACCCGTTTAACTCATTCGGGACAAAACGCATTTGCTTATAGGTACATTGTATAGAAAAAAAAAATGTTTTTCTGACGTGTCTAATCAATTGCCTTAAAAATCGAAGAATATTGATTAACCAGTTGAAAATACATGATGTACAAATCAAGGTATAGTAGGCAAGCTAGTAACTCCTTGGTACAAATATATAACCTTTCCAATACATATGGTTATCCTTATCTTATGCACATCCTAGGGACACTGTTTCTAAATTTCTAACCAATCAAAATCAAATCAAATCTAAATAGACATAACCTTTTAGGAATTGTGAAGAGAAGGACGAGTACATCGGATAAAATCGATAATAAACCACTCTTTCCAACTTTATACCATGCGTGTTTAAACGAATGGCATAAAATTTCCCCTTCTTTGAACAATACTCAAAGTATTCCTTCATGTTATATTCATGAGCTACAACGGCAGTCGAGCCAGGTATTACTAAACTTTAGAGGTCTGTATTTATAGACTAGCCAAGCAGCCGTCTTTTCCCCTTCTTGTTTTCGTCATCAAATTTCCCCAAAGGAAACTTTCTAAAAAAGCGTTTGCTCGTCAAAATAGCACCAATTCACAACTCGTAAAATCGCTTTAATTTTCTTTCATCACAAGAGGACAATCAACCCACATAATATTCCTCTATTTTGTCGACGGTGAAAATGCATCGCCACTTCTTTGACAAGGTCACCGAGTTGTCTCTTCACACAACGTTTCTCGGCAACAACACTTTTATAAGCAGATTTAACACAACCAACTGCAGTTTTCCTTTCCTTCTCATCAATTACGAATTTTAAGACAACATCTTATCTTATCTTATCTGACGTAATATAGCTTATCCTTTATAAATATATCATTAATTTTTCTTCATGTAAAAGATGAGCTCCAAAAACATCCGACAATTTGGACGAGACAAGATCGTGCCTTTTCTCTGTCTAAAGTCTAAACCATTTTTAGCAGTACATGTATGTAACACTGTTAGCTGCTTAATACTTTTAAAGAGAAGGTTGAGTTCTGGGAAAGGCGAAAAATATTTTGTGAGCTGTCATAGTATAAATGTTTCTTAAAAAGAATTGCTATTCAAATGCCCTCATATTCAGATTATGACGAGAAATAGCTGGACGAACTAGTTCGGGACGAACATTCATGACTCTTGTGTGTGCAGTCCCATACACCCATTTCTGTGTGCAGTGCATGTGCTTTCCAGTGAGATTTTGGTTAATTTCTGATCATTTTGATGATTCCAAAAGCTCACAGTATAAAACAATTATTATGTATAGACATGGTCAACCTTTCCCAGTTTCTTTCACAATGTATCCATATGACCAGAACTCAACTTTATCTTTTAAAAAATAAACTTCTAAATTCACATTCTGGCATTTCTGCTTTTTCCGTATTGATGACTGTGATAAGCTTGGCTCTCTGCATCTATCTTGTCGATGAAATTTTAACATAAAGGAAGACATATTCAGTCACATACTTTATCATCTTCCATCAATGTACTCTTTATACTATTTATTCAGTTAACCAGACACTGAGCGAACATCAGCACTTTCGTTAATGCTTTATAGGATTTACTTTCCTCTGTAATGTCGCTTACATTGGCAAAAACTTCCTTTAGTATGCAAGGAGGCAAAAGTACAGTGAAACGAATAACGTCACAATAGTGATATTTCTAAAAATCATAATATTAATTAAACAATTTGATGTCCAATCACTCCGATAAGTCCCATTATGATGAAATACTCTGTTCTTAGTATCATATTCATCTCACATTAGAAATAACTAAATCTCAAAAAACATCTTTGGAGTTGCTTAGCAAAGATTTAAAAAAAAATACACCAGTAACATTTTCAAGTGTCCACATTTCTGGTTTCGTCATTGATATATAAAATTCACTTCTTATTGTTCAAATACAGAAATGTATACAGGATTATACAGAACTTTACACATATCGATAAAGAATCTGAAAAAAAAAACACATTTCGAAGTGTGTTCAAAAGTCGCGTGACGAGGTCACAAGCTTGGATTATACCGCCGTTTCGTCACCGTTTCTGTGACGATCGTTCTTCTCGTCACCCAGCGGAGCACAACACACAAGAGCAGGAGCCATTCTTTCTAAGAATCGCCTCCATGATCGCATCGTTTTCGCAGACATTATCCACATTCCGCTCGTTATACCGACTACCAGAGACATGAAAATTTTCAGCATAAACACCTCAATGTTTGGTGAAGCCTCTCCGTCCATCCACACAATCCTATTTGAATGTTCATAAAAGAAACACGCTACTACAATTGTCGCGGGAACAGTATAGAGCACAGAGAATAGTCCTATCTTAACCATGAGGCGCTCTAGCTTATCAGTCTTGGTGCCGTCGTTTTTCATGACGGATCGGATTTTGAACAACGAAATGAATCCGCCGAGGAGGAAGAGCGTCCCCACGGCGAGGTAGGTGAACAACGGCGCGATGACGAAGCCTGTTAGAGCCTCAAGGCTTGAATTACCAACGAAACACATACCGGTGAGTTCGTCTGCGTCGACCACGCGCATGACCAGGATAATGACGGTTTTGACGAAGGGGATGCCCCATGCAGCGACGTGAAAGTAACTGCTGTTCATTTGGATAGCCTCATGACCCCACTTGAGTCCTGCAGCTAGGAACCACGTGAAGGCCAAGATCACCCACCAGATAGAGCTGGCCATCCCGAAGAAGTACAAGATGAGGAACGTCACGGCGCAGCCGGTGTTCTCCAATCCCTCTTGAATCAAGAACTCAGCAATGCCGTCGTCGTCGCAGGCTATGACGGCACGACCGGCGATCAACCGGACAATGTAGGCTATGCTAAAAATATTGTAACATATTGACAAAAATATGATCGGTCGTTCAGGGTACCTGAAGCGCACCGTGTCAATGGCAAAGGTCAGTACGGTCATGGCGGTCGTCAAGAAACATAGTCCGGCCCAGATGGCCATCCATATTTCCGTGAATTGTTTCTCGCTCTTGCTAAAAAGAAAGTCAGCGTCACAGAGTAACGCGCATTTTTCGTAACGCTTCACGTAATGCCACTTCTGAGGTTCACGGTGATGCTGACAATCTGGTTCGCCTGGCTCCAGCGGCGCGATCGCCGTCACAACGTCGCCGTCAGCGTTACCAATGCCGTTGGTGTCACCCTCTCCTGGTGGTGGTCCCATGCAAATGTCATTTCCATCACTTTTCTCAAGAAACTGTGAACAATTCAAAGCTTCTGCCCACTTGAAGCCGAACTTGCTAAGAACAGGGTTGCAGCTCGCTCGGACGCGTTCACACAAAGGTCGACAAACGCTAATAGGAACGTCAATTTTATCAGTGCAGTATGGGGCGTAGACTGAACAAAGAAAGAAACGCAGGTACGGAGAGCATCCGTACTGGATGAGAGGGGTAAACGTTTGGAGCTGAAGTTCAGCATCTTGTTGAAGTTCATGACCAACAAGGTTAGGCATACGCGTCATGTTGTAGCCCACTCCCTGACAGAGTTTGATAGTGATGGGTTCACATTGGGCAGTTTGTGGGTCAAACTCGTCAAAGTCGACATCTGGGATTGGTTGGGCTAAACCACTAGTTGGTAGCAAAACCACCACCATCAACAACAAAACACATGTGTGTAATAATGCGCTCTCACATCTCTTACTGTTCCTCCAACATGTCGGATGATGTTGATTGAAACAATGTTTGTGACCCTCACAATGACCTCCTGATCCACAATGTATGTTCTTAATTTCTGTTCTCCCCATGATGGCTAAAGATGGATATCTTACGATTACTTCACGAAGAAAATCGTCCACTTTCCACACTGAAAACCAATATCACCTGAAGATGGTGGAGTAAAATGATTTTCACTAATAAATTACGCTGTGTATCATTGATATCAGAACTGATTGTCAGCATGGTCAGCAAGAGAGTTTGCGGTATGCATCCATTGGCATTGCGCACAAAGACACATGAAAGAGGAATGAATCCCTGAAGTTTTTCTTAGGAGAGGTAGATCCGAGAGAGAGAGAGAGAAGAACGTCACCCTGGAGCGGAATTCTCTCTCTTCTTCTTGGTCGGTGTTTTTCTTATGGTGTCAGCTGCGGCTGAGAGGCGCGGCTCATGAAGGCTACATCACGTAATTAACTCCACATTGCTGTCGGATTTAGGACATGCTCAGCTCACAGAGAGACAGGTGACTAAAGGGATGGCGGTGAACTCGTGCACAAAAAAACACTTATATTCCGACGGTAATCCTACTGGGTTTCCAGACGGCTAGTCCTGCGCTGAGTGAAGCTCGGCTCCCGCTCACAATCCCCCGATAATCACCGCGTCTTTCGGGCTGTATATGGCTCTACAGTCACACATTTCACGCCCATAAAATCCACAGTAATCGGAGTAAAGCACACAGCAAAATCAATTTACGGATCTAATCACACGGTTTGTATTCTGATCATCAGCGAGATGAGAGGAGTTGGTCTGCCAACCACAGATGTTCAAGAAACAGTAATCGGTGCTTGGCTTATGCCAGAGGTAAAGGAGGACACAATGCTTGCACGTGTGGACCTTTGATCCTTGCTAAAACCCTCAGTCCAAAACGCTTTTGTCCCCAAAACACATTCGCAGAACAGAGTATCAACAGAGCGAACGATAAGCGATAAAGTTGTGTTAGCTTTTAGCGACCAGAAGTTATTATTAATCCATCTAAAACACGTAAAGAGAACCTGCTATGCTTTATTAATAATCCGGTACTTCTCATCAGAGCGTAAACACACGGCAGGTCGGTCCGTGTGCGCTGAGCAGGATTTGAAGTGTGTGATAATGTTATTAGAGGCGAGGAGAAAAGAGCAAGGAAGACAACATTTGCTCTTGCACTTTTCGCATAATCTTGTCGCCAGAGATTCTCCAGTGTAATCAACGAATATTGACACAACATGTGGTGCATATCACGATTCAGCAAATCCCCTCTCTTTTCTCTCCCTCTCCACCTTTGTTGGCTCGACACACACGGGCAGCGGTCCGGCTGGATATATCTCAAGGATGGGCACCTTTTGGAATGCCACAGCACAGCAAAAATTGTTTCATACGAAGTGCGCGGGGGAATACAGAATCATAATTTGCCTCTTGCAGATTTTCTCTGATAATTCTCCTCGAGTAATAACTAGATGGCTGCTTCTCTCCCTCCCAAGTGTACATCAGGGGGAAACTCGTTTAGAAACCATCCAGCAAATTACTTTGGTCTGCAAAAGTCTGCTTGACAATAGAAGTAATTTCGTAGTAAAGTGCCTTTCTACATTTATCAGGCTTTCCCCACTGTATCGGCGTCAAATCGCATCAAATACTGCACGTTACAGCTAGCAGACGAACACCGCTCATTGTTTTGCTTGTGCGTGAAGCTCCGCCCACTACACACTGACCGACTAATCCGTGATTGGCACTTCATAGAAACGCGTTGTGATTGGTCGAAGCGCTTACCCCTAGGTCCCCAGTACACCTATTCTGCGTCAATTCAGACACAGTTAAGTTTAATGGTAAAGGAAGAAACAGTAAAATGACAAGACTGCTATTTAGAATTGATTTTTCAATCTTAAAGTCATATGAACTATTACATTATACTTCGAAAATATTTTCTAAAAGATAGAATATCACTAATTACATAATTAGAAGAGCTAAACAACGTTTAATTTCCAAAGTAGAAAATGAGGCATTTGTATGTAGACTAATCACTTTTCGTAGTGCTCTGATGCCCATGACAGAAGATGCAACCCTCCGTGACCAGAAAAGACAAAACTGAAAATGGCCAACTAAAAAGAAAAATCGAAATTTACGTTTATAATCCAGTTAGCACAATTGAAACAAATCAATGTGATTAAGGTTGAAAAGAGCAACTGAATTATTTAGTGGTCCATCATCGAATGCATGTAAATGATGAGGTAACAAACTAGGAACTGGTTTAGAACAAGAGATATAGTGGATAACTTATCATTATGCTTCGACACAGTATGAGTCAAGCACACATTCAAATGATAAATGATAATAATTATAAATCCATTCATTATAATTCAACTCTTATTAATCAAAATTAAAGCTGTGATCACCCCAAGTAAATTTATTAGTAGGTGCAAACATATCAGCAATGAAAGTGACACAAGTTCATGAGGGGCAGATGTGAAGGGGGGGGGGGGCTGGAAAAGTCGCTCAAATAATGACGTAGGGGCTACTTATTTCTGCATAGGGGCAACAGCTCTACAGAGTTTATCTCAATATAATACAACAGTCAAATACATATGAAATATTCATAATGATATTACGTAATTGGAACGACGAAAGATTGATATAGTCGCGTAATCTAGTTAAAACAATGCATTCATCGTAGTGTTAAGATAAACTCACAGCACTTACAGAATGTACATGTATATTATTATTATGTGTTCAGATGAGTTACATATTCTGAAATACACGGTTCGGAAAGTTTCCACGGATAATTGGCCAAACATGCCGTTCAACCTCATTTGGATAACAACGAAAAGAGAGGCATAAAACTAAAATATTATCATTTCAACTTTATATTGATCTTCTCCTTGCATTTTTTTTTTCAAATTGTGGAATGAAATATCAGTATTATGTCACTGCACTCACTTCTCTTCATCGAAATCCCTCTTGTTTATAATTCGCATTTTCTTGCGGAAGTGTGCTCGTGGTTTTTCCAGTCACGGTTTATTTGCAAAACATAAAAGATTGAAGAAAAAAAAAAGCATGACTGCCTAAAATGTCGTTCCTGAAATAAGGAAGGCGTGGAAAATTGTGAGCTCTTAATCCCCAATCCGTGACGAATTATTCGGCAACAATTTGTGCCTATGGAAAGCCATTGTATGTCAAACAATGGGCATGGGTCGACGTGTTATTGTTTCCAGTTTATATTAGTTTGTATCATGTAAGGGATGAAATAGGGATAAGCTATGAAAAGAATTATTGCCGATGGGCGCGAGGTGGGGGGGGGGGGGGGGGAGGGGGCTTAGCAGTTCTCCGAGAGTTCATGGGCCTCAATTACTTTCTCTGCATCAGCCAAATCCCTTCCTTTACTTATTATTTCTTATCGAAATTTGATCAAACTTTCAATAATCTGTTTGTTAAATTTTGTCTGCTTCTTTTAAAAATCAAGTTGATATCAGGGTGGACTTCCCCTTTAATTCTTTCCTCTCTCTCGCTCTCTCTCTCTCTCTCTCTCTCTTCCCTCTCTCTCCTTCTCCATCTCTCTAAATTAACTATACTTCATTTCCCCCTATACATACATTGCGTTGTATAATATTTGCATTAACCCGTTGACTACTGAATTCTTTAACTCTCATAGGCTTAATACAGGAGCCCACCGGTTCCCGTAGTCTATGGGTTAACTACTATTTTGATTTAGTCGTGGATATCATGATCCACCTTCTCTCCATCTCTTTTATCACTCTCTGTCGTTGTCTATCAGCCCAACTCGCCCCGTCTCCCTCTTCACCATGCCTCTACATTTATCGACATAAGGCTAACCCTACCTGTGTCCCTCTTCTGTCGTCTTCGGTTTTTTTCTTCTCACCCTCCTCTTTAAGAGGTCATAACCTCTCAATCCCTCCCCCCCCCCTCACACCGTCAGTCGCACATTTCCCTCTCTTTCTCTTGTCCCCCTTATCCCCCTCCCTCCGCACACACACCCTCTCCCTCCCCCTCTCTTTACATATCTCCCCCCTTCCCCCTTCCCTAGTTCATCATCTGGTCTTTGCCCTCATCACTCTCACGCCACATCCATATATAGACCCTTTTCCCCGAGGCGTGAAAAGAAAACCCCATAGTCGTATTATTGTGTCACCTGATGTCAAAGGTTAAGTATGCCAGGTAAATGTTCACTAGTACATTTTACTCCAAATTAAAAAGAGTGAAAGATAGAGAGAGAGAAAAAAGTCAATATTTCAACATACGAAAAACGAACTGAGAATACGACTTGGCAAACAAACAAAGTGCATTGTGTCATTTTGCTCCCAAGAATCTTTGTTTTTATAATATATTTTTTACTTTTAAGAGAAATTGAATATTAAGAATCATGAAGGATCATCAAAATAATTATAGCTTTGATTATGGTAACCGGCAAACAAACAAAGTGCATTGTGTCATTTTGCTCCCAAGAATCTTTGTTTTTATAATATATTTTTTACTTTTAAGAGAAATTGAATATTAAGAATCATGAAGGATCATCAAAATAATTATAGCTTTGATTATGGTAACCGGTAATTTTTGATAATAGTCTTGTGAATTACATTAATATTTTTCATGCAAACATAAACTTTTTAGGCATAATTCTAGATTAATACAATCTAAACAGGCAGGTCGCCCCAGCAAAATCAATGAAAATGCTCATTTACATATATAGATGGTTTCCTTTGATAAATTACCATTTGCTCCAATGCAAATTCAGCCAACCGTCAACTGAGTGGGGGCAAAATGATAATAGACTATTTGGATAGTAGAAGTCGAAATGGGTTGAGACAAAAGGAGTCATGGCATGGCAATTAACCATTTCATGATTTGGAAAGTCATTAAACCTCTTTGAGGTTAACCATGTCACAGAGGAATCTATTAGTTTGAGAGGGAAAAATGAAATGGGGAAATGAAAATGAAAAAGAAAAGAGATATTATTTTCACTTGATAACAGATTTGTTGTGGTTACTACTCTGCAAAACTTGGAGCAGATAACGAAATTAGTTTGGCAGTAAATTTTCTTCCCATTAAAGATCATATATTCAGGACATGTTTCTATCATCTGTTTTTCTGAAAAGAAGGGGGGGGGGATCACTATACATAGAACATAGGCCCATATAAAAGGTGACCTTATGAAAGTGCCCCTCAGTGGCGTATCCAGCAATTCAGATATTGGTAAACAGGAGGGGGTGGAAGATCGAGGGGGGGAGGGGGGGGGGGCTACATCACCTTCACCTTCACCTTATTGATCACAAGCCTGTGCTGCCACGTTGTATATAGATTATGAGGTATTTCATGAAAATGTTAATTAGTTCTTCAGTAATTTGTGGGAGGACGGTAAAGTCGTTTTGTGGTTTTTGACACTGAATTTGAAGGAGAATGTGACTTTTAAAAGTTGCTTTGCCTGTCAAGAATAAGTGATTGTCATGTGTCACTTATTGACTGACTGCAGTATAATGAACATTTCAGGTTATGGAAGTGTATTTGGAGTGAAACTGTCATTGTTGATCATTACTGAATGATTTTATTGCATTAAGATGCTCTCGCGTGGTGCAGTGCATGCCAAAAGTACAAGAGAACGTTGCAAAACAGTTAAAAATGATGAACAGAATCATACATATACATATTTATATAGATAAAAAATAAAATCATACATGAATTTGAGACAAAACAATTGACATTCGTCGAACAACAATCAATGGTCTCATCGTACAGCTTGAGAAGGGAGAGAGAGAGAGGGGGGGGGGGGGGAGGAGGGGAGGGGGGGGGGGGGGGGGGGGGGGGGGGAGGGAGGGAGAAGTTATCGAAGAAGATAAAGCATGCATGTGATATGTAAAAATAGCAATAGAATAAGTGGATAATTTACTAAGAAACATTCATTCAGATATTGCTGTCAGCAGTGCCGTCACCAGCTTTTTTTCAAGGGAGGGGGGCCTCTTGATATAAAAACAACACCACTCCGCAGTGCTCAGCGTCTCAGGATGCCTCTTGATATAAAAACAACACCACTAGTTCGCTGCACCCGTCTCGTAACAGATGAATGACACCGGTATCGTGCTTCGTGAACTTGAAAGGTCCTCTCTTCTGTTTGTGTATTATATCCCTAATTATGAAACCGTAGAAAGATTTCTTATGATGTTTCATCATCCATGACTATATTATACATTTAATTGAACTCTGTACACTCTTTGAAAGAAACAGATTTGATTTTAAAAATACAGCAACAGGGGGGGGGGGGGGGGTGTAAAACTGAGGTCAATACCAGTGGCGTAGTGTCAATCCAGTCTTTTTTTTTTTTGGGGGGGGGGTGCTATCCACCAACTATTTAGACATGGTGAATAGCATCAGACAGAATGGTTTATCAGTCATTTTCATTCCAGGCATAGCTGCGGGTCGAAGGACTGTCTTTTGAAGACCTGAGCTTGACAGTGACAGTATGATCCGCGTCATAATGAAGGGATTGCTTCTGAGAATCCCTAGGCGGGAGGGTCTGGCTTTTCAAGGATCCTGAACTTCAACGTGGGTGCAGGGGCGTCGCCAGAGTAAAAAAAAAAAAAAGGGGGGGGGGGGGGTAATGGGGGATGTCAACCCCGTTCAGAACTTCCACTTGCAGAACTTTTTCTTTTTGTCATACCTCCCGATGGCAAATTTTGAAAGTTTGACTATCTCTTATTTTTTTCTTAGTTTGTTGGCAAACTATTTTTTTTTTGTTGCTTGTTGGGAAATGTTTGGAAAACTTGAGGAAAATTTGTTTCGACTGCCCTCCCAATCCCTCTTCAAAATTTTCTGGAAACGCCCCTACGGGGATGTTGGTTGTCAATCCATGAATGAGAGTGTTGGAGATTCTACTCTTTGCAGGCAGCCGACTCCAAAATGTCTGCGCTCTCTCTTTATCTTAACGATTGATTGTAAAAAGCTCTCAACTTTATTGGGCTGAAATCAGGTCTGGACAATGACCTATAGCCCTGGACCTCCTCGAACCACTACATCCCAAACAAACCTTCCCTAGGACACCTTTTTTTATTCTTCTGCAAGTGAGGTACGAGCAGGGGCTCGGGTCGGGTAGGACTATAGGGTAAGGATATGGTTAGAGTTACTTTAGCTGGGATAATCGGTAATCGTTCAAAGGGCAGCTGTCCTAGAATCAAAGATACATTCGGTTAGGGTTCTCCGACATATGCTTCGGCGACAAATGCTCCGGGCGTTATTTCGTCAAAGATATAGGGTTTTAGGTTAGGTTTAGGGTTGGGGTTATGGCTATATAGGTATAGTGATTGATCAAGGGTTGATATTCAGAATTCGGTTAGGAAATTACCGCGGAGCAACGCCCATTAGAGATCGAGATTTTGGAAGGCATTACCTTTTACATCACCTTTTCGCGTGGGCTGAATGGATTTGTACAGAGGGGCATAGGTCCATCCGTGTTCAGAGAGAAATGTCTTTTGTTGGTATGATGATGATGCGTGCCATGTCATACCTTGTTTGAAAGTGATTCGCTTTCATACACATAAACCGAATGTGAATACAAGTCAGAACTCTTTAAATCAGACCATGGACCTATATTAGAGATGATCAAACTGATCTGCTATGATGCTACAGAAAATGATTTAGGAACCATCAACGGTCTTCTCGACAAGGTTCATTAATACAACAGTGCTGATTTCAATGAATATATGGGCCTGTTCACTTTTAGAATGCTTCCCATAGAGACATATGAGATCAGTCCACACCAGTGCATGGTGCCCTACATTTAAAACAAATGTTTTAAACGTATATGGCTCTAAAGGTTAGCAGGGTTCCCTGGGATAAGGGAGCCCCCCCCCCCCCCTCCATCTCCACGAAACTAGGTTATGTGACGGTGGAAATGATCAAACTACTCCTTCTATTCCCTTCTTGATGAGAGGAAGAAGGGCTTTAACTCAAGATTAAACGCCCTTCTGGTCTTCAGAGAGTTGAGAAAATGCCTTTAATAGCTTGGTCATGTTCAACTGCATCAAAATAATACGTGTGCCGAAAATACAATTGGCTTATTGGCATGATTGGGTCCGAACTATCAGTCCCTTCCTGGTTTTGCGAAATCAAATATCATGATTATAAATTGGATGTCTGTTTGTCCATGGTTTGTTCGTCTGTCCGTCTCTCTTTATCTCTCTCTCTCTCTCTCTCTCCCTTAATCCTTCTCCCTTCTCTCTCTCTCTCTCTCTCTCTCTCTCTCTAATCATATCAATAGATGTCATCCTACCCTACTCAGTGATGCGTGAAATGATATATGTAACTGTATAATGCTAGATGTCATGAAATCTATGTCGGGTATGCCATCTTCACAGGTCTCGTGTTATGTCTCAATTAGACTTGACGAAACAAATCCGTTCGAGTTTAAAGGTATTATTCAACTTTAAAAAAAAAGGTTGAAATATCCGACTAAAAGATTATAGAAAACAAGACTATGAAGCAGTGAGTGACACAGAGCACATGCATACTAGGCGCTCAGCGTGGAGGGGGGGGGGGGGGGGGGAGCTACAGCCCAAGGATTTTTAAAACTCTGATCTTGCTGTGGCTGGATGTTATATTATCCCCCTATTCGGGCAGCAAAGTGCCCGAATATCGTATTCAGCGAGGTGCCCGAATGTGCATTTCTTTTACGAAATTGCATATTTACCACCAGAAAGAGTCTTCTTTTTCCTCTCTCTAATTCTTTCATTCATTTTTAAAAAACATATATGCTCGCAAAATTTAGAAACTGGAAAGTTGATACTCGAGCAAGAGACGTCAACCCCCCCCCCCCCCCCCAGCGAAAATGATCCCGTGCGCGAATATGTCTATATGAGAAGAGAATGCTTTAATTATTCTTTATCTGCAGAGTAGGTGTGTTGCATGAGGTCTTGGTTATGTAACCCGTGAGACATCTAGCCTCTGTAATTTACATGAATGAGATTATAAATCCACGATGAGAAGCGTAGTGCAGCTTTAATCAATATTCTATTCAGAGTAGCTGTGTTGAGGACTTGGTATGTAACCTGTGAGATACCTCATCTCACGCAACTACACTGTGTAACTATAGACAGGACTGGAAACCAAATGGATGATGCCAGGCAGACGGGTCGGTATAGAATTTAATTTATGACATTGGTCGCTCTGCGAAAAGAAATCATGATCAGATAGGAACTGCATCCTGATATCAAGTTGCTTTTGATAAAGTAGAAAATCATACGAAAAGGGTTTCTGAAAGTTTGAGACAATAAAAAAAGTAATAATAATAATAATAATAATAATAATTAAAAGTGAGGTTATTGAGCTTTTAAATTAGCTTGATTCTGCTGTAATGACATTTTTGTTATGAGAGCCAATCTCCATTGTTTTGAAATGCAATTTTATATTGGACAGATTTACAGGTAAACTTCAAAAGTGCTTGTCTGAGTTTATGGTAAGTTATAAAATTAAAGTTAATTTCATAGAGGGTGCTGACCGCAAAATATTAGACATGTTATCTTGTTTTGTTCTTCTTTGTCTGTCCTATTATCCATGAATTACGTTGTCTCCTTCATACAACTACTGGTACCCGTTTTTATTTAATGTATATTAATTCCCATCAGTGGTAAAAAATGTAGGTCAGCATAATAAAATTTAAAAAAAAATAAAAAAATGTCCGGAAGGGCTATAGTACAAAATAGTTTTCTTCATCAATCAGTATGATAAATAGTATTATTTGGTTTGATTTGATTAATTCATTTTTGTTTCAAGAATAATCTTATAACAACCTACCTCCAACTTTAAATCCTTCAAATCTATTAGTTTTTTATTATGAAATATGATAGTCTGAAGAAATGGGTTATCATTAAAGTTACGTAATCGATTCTAGCAATTATAAATGTCAAATGGTCATAAAACACGTGGTCGAGAGAAATAGCACATGAACTTTTAGTCAGCACATTTACATGAAATGATACTGGAAATTCAGGTAATAATAATAATGATAATGATAATAATAATAATACCAATAATAATAAAATAATGATATTAATATTGATAATAATAACAAATAAATAAATAAATAAATAAATAAATAAATAAATAAATAAATAAATAATAATAATATTAATAATAATAATAATAATAATAATAATAATAATAATAATAATAACAATAATATTAATAAATAATAATAATAATAATAAAATTAAGGCAAGAAGAAAAAAAAAAGAAGACGAAGAAGAAGAAGAAAGAATAAGTTCCTTATCTGAAAATGCATATCCAGTGCAAAAAGTTTATATTTGCCTGTGCCTCTAGTTGAACCCTCCCCCTTTTTTTGAGAGGAGGAGGGGGGGGGGGGGGGGGTCCTTTCATTCTCTAAAAAAAAATGTTCATCCTCTCTCATTTCTCTTCTGGTCCTTTTAAACAGCCTCTTCTCCACCGGAAGAGGTTTGAATCGTAATCTTTTTCGCTCCTGGCTCAGATTAGTGACTGAGTAAGCAAAGAGGATAAAAGAGAAAATCGAGGAACGGCAAAAGTTATGAGAGAGAAGAAAAGTTTTCATTATATTCCAAAGCAAACATGGTTGTGTTCTTTCATTCCTTGTGGCTCTGGTGGAGGGATAGTAGGTAGTAGGGCGTGGTCACTAAGGACACCGACCGGTGGGCAGTGGTATCTGAAGAACGTTCACACTGACATGAGTTATGTTCGTGAATTACTAGTATGGACAATGATATTTTACCAAATGGAAGGCCTACAATGCATCTAGCCCTATACCTTGCAGTGTATACATTAAACAATTTGTTTCTGTTTGGGCTATCTTATGCTCAACACCACAGTTATTTTTTTCTTCAATGCAGAACATTACACGAACATGAACACAGACACTAGAAACAAAAGGCGAGAAACAGATAATTTTCCATGAAATTATGTTGAAAAGAAATGACGAACGGTTCTGAGGGCGTAATATTGTGCTCATTTTGCTGTCAATCAAACAATTTTGTGCTGCATCAGAAAAGTAACCACCATACTCGACCAGAACATTACATAGACATTTAAAAATAACTCTTTCTAACCTGAAATTCGTAGTGTGTCTCTCTCTCTCTCTTGCTGTCTACATTTTTCTTTCCCTTTTCTGCAAGTGAACATTTACTCGAAGTATACACCTTTCTGCATACACGTTCTGTCATTGTATGCTTATTGGTTTGTACAGTATACACTCTCATAATAGAACAAGGAATCAGATCAAATATTGAGACTTGGATTTCCCTCTCCCCTTTTCTCTTTAGTCTCATATATTCGGGGTTACGAGAGTACTTCGATGCCATTGCAATAACATATAGGCTATACTGTTGTGATATCACAGATAGGTCATTCTTTGAAATAGTAAGCTTAATTGCTTTTGTCATTTTTGCTGGCAAAACGAACAGAGAGAGAGAGAGAGAGAGAGAGAGAGTCTCACATGAGTAGCATTCAAATAAAATTAAGGAAAAAATAGATATGGTATGCAACAAGTGAGAAATGGGGAGGATATTTTCAAACTACTTTGGTAAATTGAGTGCAATGAGAACGAAATTTTGTCATTTTCATTTTATATTCTACCTGTAATTGCTGGCTTGTTGGAATTACGAACTATTTTTCGTAACTCTCGTTGATAAATTTTAAATTTTTCATTTGCGGTTGGCAAATTTATAAAAAAAATCTTGTCCGACTCCCCCTATTCTAAATGGACTGTCAACACCCCTTGTCAACACGCTGAAAGATGCCAATCTTATAAGCCCCACCCGCTATAAAGTATATATTTCCCGTTTCCCTTACTCATAGTCAAAGGTGATCAATTTTTTTTTCTACAATTAAAAAGAAAATCAAGACATTTCCCTGTCTGCTAGCCATTGTGTATATAAAAAAAAATTCCCCATAACTCAGGGAAAGTTTGAAGACTGAATATACACACTTTAGACCCTACACCCTACCTTTGGAGTATCCATTTCATGTTTTTCTTCAACCCATTGTTAAATATGATGTTATTGTCTTCTCTATAGCTTTTTAAACCAAATCAAGACATTCCCCTGTCTGTCAGCCATTGTGTATACACAAAAAAAGTTTCCATAACTCAGGTAAACTGTGAAGACTGAATATACAGACTCTCTAAGCTCTGACACGCTCCTAACCGATATCAAACAAACGTGGAAAGGCGAGTCAATAATTCGTCACATGTTAACTAAACTAAACTACATGAGCGTGTGAATCGGTATATGGCCCTGTGTTGATCAAGGACATTTATGTTTGTGTATATTCTATTATGATAAGTCATCACGATTGTACGAATTTTATGATGAGGACTGTAATGCAGATGGCAGCAGAGAGACGGGAGTGGAGATGTAAGGAAAGGCGATTGAGGAAAAGGAGAATAATAACATATGAAGAAATAAGAAGAAGAAGAAGAAGTCCAAGGAGGAAATGGAGGAGGAGGAAGAAGAAGAAGAAGAAGAAGAAGAAGAAGAAGAAGAAGAAGAAGAAGAAGAAGAAGAAGAAGAAGAAGAAGAAGAAGAAGAAGAAGAAGAAGAAGAAGAAGAAGAAGAAGAAGAAGAAGAAGAAGAAGAAGAAGAAGCGGAAGAAAAAAAAAGAAAAATAAGATGAAGATGGGAAACGGATGAGAAGAAGAATCCGAGAGAAAAAAAATCCGGAAGAAGAAAGAACAAAGGATAAAGAAGAAGATTATACATTTTACGTGAGGATTCAGGAAAATGCAAAAGTAATAAAAGAGATATTGTGATAAATGGGACATGAAAAGAATAGAGACGACATATATGTATGTAAATATAAAAAGAAGTAGGAAAAAAGATTTGGACACGCTGGAGCTTCATTTCATATTTCAGTTTTTATTTTAGTTTTCTGTTCTTTTTCTTTTTTTGTTGCAAATTATTCACAATTTCAAAACTTTAAGCTTAAGTTTTATAAGATAGGACCTCACTCTCATTATTCCAAATTCAACCATCAATATAACAAATTTTACAATTTTCTTAAATTTTAGTACCATGTGATGTGTGTACATAGCGCTCTCTCAAACAGCATAAATACGAGGACTTCTCCACACACGACCTTAGTTACAAGTGTTACAGTGCCTGCCAGCTGCTTGGGGCTTTTCTCAGTCTCAAGTGTTTGGTTTAACCTGTCAAAATTTAATTAATTTACAGCCCAGATCGAAAGAAATGCAATCAAAAGAAAACGAAAACACAGAATCATACAAAGTCCTCATCTTTACGCCATTTTCGGCGGCGACCCAAATTGCAAAGTCCACGGAGAAAAACTCGGGAGTCAATATTTGTATGTTTGTTCGCCAATTTACTCCACTGATTGATACGAGATTATGTATTCACGGTCATTATAAGCCAATTGTTTATGATTTTCAGTTCGGCAGAGGTCTGGGGACACTTGAAATTGTTTTGGTTGCATAAGGAGCTCTAGGACATTCTTTGGTATTCGAGATCAGAGATGACGTGTCAATGACGAAGAAAAATGGGGAAGGGGTGGAGCTGGGAAGGAGCATTTCTAACAATAAGTTATTGCCTATGAAATGTATTTATTTCATTGATCATTAGTGATGAGGATTCCCCCACTAATTATCAGCATATTGTATAGCCCATTTGCCCTTTGTTACCATGCTCTTATGAATCTTTTTGTTTTCTCTTCTGATCGTATTTGTAAGAGGAGAACCCAATTTGGGTATAGCCAACTGTGTGACTGCAATATCCTGAATGTTTCGACATTCCAAAGTGTATACAAATTATAATGTACAAAGTTATAATGAAGAAAGCTGAAAACAAATTTTTGTCTGATATATTGCAATCAACTATTGGCACCAAATGCAGTGATTTGAAAGTAACCTCCATAAGGCGATCAGGAGAGTCAACACATCCTTAAACATCAACAAAATTTCCAACGGATCGTTGCACCTGAAAGTAATGAATATGGAGATAATGCCTTTTGATGATTAAATTTTCGACTTTCTTACCACACCATTTTTTTTTCTTTTTGTGGTAGATTAATTGATCAAAGTTGAAAATGTCCGATAAGTAATAAGGCCCTGACCATTATGTAGTCTGCGAAACAAGTCCCATTAAAGACTGTATAATTCTATAGTCAGAAACGTAATCATCATGATAATAATAATTTGTTAATAGGTGAATATTAGTCTTAGATTTACCATGGTCTCTTACGGATATACCATTTTTGAACCAAAATATTCAAATTTATCAATTCTAGAACACAATCTGCGACTTTCCTAATGACACTTATTATAACCAAAATGGAAAGGGTCTTCATAAACTCATACTAGCACATGACCAGGCAGCTATTGTTTTCTCGTTAGTGTTCAACGGAAATCTAAACGTTTTCTTTTCATTCGCAAACATTGGTTAACTAGACCATAATTATTGACAAAGTCATGGGTCTTGTTGTCATGGTATACTGAAAGCGATAACAATAGCATATCGAAGAAGAAGACAAGATGTATTTTCATATATTAATCTATATCTTTATTTAAAAAAATATTTGCATGTATATTGCATGCACTTGGATCAGGATTATTTGATTTCGTTTCATTTCCATTTTCCTTCGGAAATATATTATCATCACATGTACACCGTGAAACATTTTGGAAACAAAATACTGCAAATTTATGAAAACTTTAAAAAATAATCCCTATATCAGTTAAATCGTTCAATTCATTTTTTAAAATGATAAGTTATTGTGAAATAATATGAACGGATAATAATGAAAAAGAAAATGCCTATAGATGACAGCACATCACATTTGGTTCATGAAATCTCACTTTAAACTCTTTATCCGTCTTATATAATACTAAAGAAAAAATGAGAAGGGAGATTAGGAGGGGGTGTCGGGAGAGAGAGAGAGAAAGAGAGAGAGAGAGAGAGAGAGAGAGAGAGATAGTGTGAGAGAGAGAGGAGGGGAGGGGGGGGGGGATAATGAGGAAGAATCCTGGCGGAGTTCCTTGGGCAGACCAACGAAGGTAAGAGCAACAAGGCGCTCCCAATACAAGCTCATCCTAAGTCACACTATAGGGCGTCTCAAGGGCTTTTTATCCTCATGGACAAGCCTTTTTGAAATGACGGAAAACAGAAAACTACTTATGCAAAGCCGACTACAATCCATAGAATAGTCCGATAGCCTGTTTTCATCCGTGTAATTACATTGCCGATTCGCCATTGTCGTCTATTGTTGGCAGGTAATTGCGGAGGAAAGCTTATTTTCGAACTGTCCAAAGCTATTCGGGGGAAGCCTATTCTTTACCCCTCTCCCTTTTGACGGTATTTCTTTTCTTCGGAGAAAGTGTTTCGCAGGCAAGGAAAAGAGATTTTTAGTGAAACCATGTAGGTCTGTGTTTGTAACTCCAGGATAAAAATAAGGAAGGACATCAGAGATCATCTTTAAAATATTGTAAAATGTGATATACAGTGGTGTTATTAGCATAGTATCAAACTGATGCGATAGTCGTATCAGCATCGTAATGATTGTCGCATCTGAGCAACATTTTATAGATCGTTTTCATGAAGAAAAATGTAATAAAAATAGGTCTGTATTCACGTTTCGTGAACTATTTGGAATGAGCGAAATAATAATTATACTTTCTCAGTAAATCCCATGGACCTCCAGAAAACAGCCTTCTTGGCTAAATCCATAAAATACATCTTGCGGTTTAAATAAGCTAGTCCAAGACTTTATCAAGCATACATATATCTGTAATTATTTTGCAGTCCTGAACAAAAATACGATGTGACATATAAAAGTGACAAGAAGGGTAGTATTTTTACATGCTAGTCTGCCCCCTCCCCCGTCCATACTCTATTAACTTCAAGCAACACAGAGAGATGATAATGATGACGACAATGAAGTGTTTCGAAAAGAGAGTGAGAGCAGAGTCCAACAAAGAGTTTCAGGATAATTTCGTTTTAACGCCTTCCCCCTTTCTATTCACGGAGAGGTGTGAAAAGCGCAGATCAACCCTTTCTTGCTTTCAAAAGATGGGAATAATACCTACGAAAACAGGGGCGTCACCAGGACATTTGGAATAGGGGAGAGGGTGGAGGGAGGGGGGGGGGGGTTATCGGACTAAAGTTGAAGAAAAATTAGTTCAACAAATTTAAATAAGAAGAGTACCCCAAGAAGTTTGCCAACACCAAGCAGAAGTGTTTGCCTAAAGTAATTCTGGGGGGGGGGGGGGGGCCTTCTTTTACAACAGCTAGCTATTATGGATTTGATGGACGGGTAACTGTCATATGGATACATCTCAATCAATTTAGCGAATATAATACAGATAAAATTTCTTTCATCGACCTAATCAACTGATTTTTTTTTCTTATATCAGTTCATTATCCTTCAGAATTATCAACAAACAGTGCGTGCTTTTCTTATCCTTTCAATAGCTCATCAGGTTGGCCTATCAACAATTAAAAAACACCCCACCATAATGATGAATATTATAACTTATAATTTTCGACGTCACTAAAAATTGTTTTTTTCCTATCACACACACACACCACTCGAAAAGTATTTTCCATGTAACATGAAGAGCATCAGTTAATAACAAAGATTTTGGTAATCTTCTTTGGAGAATGGAGGTTTCATGAAATGTATTTAAAAAATAATAATTACGACTAAAATCTCTTACTAGTTACTATTTTTTTGCGAGGAATTTATTGCATTTATACATTCATACATTTATCTTTACATAACATAAACTAGAAAATGAAATTACACCATTCAGCACGTCAAGTAACAGAAATAAACTTTGACGATTACTACAAATGAATGAATGAATGAATCTCATTTCACTATCATGACTGTGAGTATTGGTTGCTTGAAAACGGAGAAACTCGCTCATACCGTCATAACTCCATACATGGAGGGGAAGGGGTTGCTTATAATATGCCACATGCCGTGAAAGTGCGAAAATGAAATCGATGAAACGAAAAATGCTTTGTGAACCAAACCATGGTGTCGTGCATAAAGATCATTCATCGAAAAAAATCTGATATTAATGAAATAATTCAAATCATGAAAGCTTGCAATTGTTGCAGACGAAAAATACCGCGGCTGGCATCCAACCTTGCATCTTGAAAAATGGCAAGACGGTCTCTATACATTATACGAAGCTTTCGATTGCGAGTTTCATTCTTTTGTATGCCCTTTTTAAAGGCGGAATTGGCAGTCTGGGGAACATAATAATTTGTTTAGCTTTGAGAAAGGTGGGTTTTAATCGTCTAGCTTATGTGATTTCATGTCCTTGTGGAGGAAAAATAAAAAGAAGAAGAAGAAAGAAAGAAAATACCGCAATTTGAGCATTATTGCCTGTGGTAATATTAGTGCGCGATCAAGCAGGGTACACCATCTCCCCTCTCTCTGTCTCTCTGTCTGTCTCTCTGTCTCTGTATCTCTCTCTCTCTCTGTCTCTCTGTCTGTCTGTCTGTCTCTCTCTCTCACACACACACACACACACGCACACACGCGCACACACACACACACACACATACACACACACACACACACGCTCACATAAACTCTCTCTCTCTCTCTGTGTTCATCTCTATCCTTCGTTTTATCTCTTTGAGCCCGGTTTCAAAAATAACCGCCACATGTTTTACTGCGCGCGGCAGACCTTCAAAAGCGTCACCTAATTTGCAATTTTCTGTCCCTTTTAACAGTCACTTTCAAGCCAGACATAAATGTCATAGATGGGGTTTTAGCGAAATAGGTCTTTACGGGATCATTTGCATAAAATCATGTTGCCGTTTTTTGCAAAGAAAAGCAAAGAACAGAAATACACATTCGCCTCAGGGTATGCCTGGAAGTATGGAAACAATATTAGAAAGAGAGCATTCATGGTTTGATGAATAATTAAGTGTGTAACTGAAGAAAAGAAACAACAGATCACAGATTTCTCGAGTGCAAAGAAATTATTCGTTAACGCCATACATTTTCTTATCTTATTACCATTATCATCAATACCATTGTTGTCCACAAATTACAAAGCTGTGTATGCATTTTTCTCTCTTATTTGTGTCGGCTGTATTTTCCCAGTTCCATATTATTATCATATATATTTCTTTGTATATGAACGTTATTTTATCCTCTGTAGAAGAAAAAAAATCTGCAATTCTGCCCACAAGCTGCGAACGATTAAAAAAAAAATCTGTAGACCGTTTTAAATAAATAAATAAATAAAAGTTTATGTCATCATCATCATCATCATCAATATCATCATCAGTATCATTATCTTTCTCATTCATCAATCTCATTACCAACATCATCAACGGCATCATCATCATCATCATCATCATCATCATCATCATGAAGATCGCCTTCCCCCTCCCCTTCGTTATCACCATTATCACCATCGTTATCAGTAACATCGTCATCGTTATCATTATGCCATCATCCTTCGCTTACATATTCATTATTACCATGGTAACCGCGGATCATCATAACACAACCATCACTATCGTCGAAACCCCCAAACACACCTCCTGGCAATTATCACAACCACCTTGACGTAAATCAATGCGATTAAACTCTTTATTATGTTTATTGTGAGATAGAAACGAAAGTTGAAAGACCACGCTCTACCTTCAAAGGCTTAAGATTCAATTTGGATTCAGGTCCAGTGGGCATTTTCATGTTTTCATGAATTCATATCTTTTCAAATTAATTCTTGTAGAGCTGTATCGGCAGTGGTTCGGAAACATTCCCGACGAGCAGATGAATGCCTAACAAGGACAACCCGACGCCAAAGAGAGTTGACCTTTCGCTGGCTAATCTTTTAAAGAGTGGTGCAATTATATGTTTTGCCCTTTGGGTACAACAGATTTAAATTCTATGAACTACCTTTTATTTCACTCTGTAAACATGGTAAAAGCCAATTTCAGAAGCGATCTTGGACCAATCATCGCCATGACAACATCGAGCACTTACGTAACCTGACCTTGAATGACCTCAACAATTACGGTGGTCTCAGAGTAACCCATCAGCTATGGAGCGCCAACCGGTACCGAACAAACAACTGAATGCTTTTCTCTACCAAGCAGCACAGACGCAACAGATCTCAAACGGATCAATTTTCTCTAGTGTTTCCCTTCTACTAACATGTTTCCAAGGTTTTTTAACATTCTTAAATTTCAGCCATCAGGGAGAGATAAGAGTAATATGAAGCTGATTGTTTCTTTCGCCTGATTACAGGTCCAGTCGGAAAGTCTAAACAAAATGTCTTTTCAGAATGCCACCTCTTGAGCACATGAGTCACACACCAGTGGACCAAGGCTGATGGCGTACAAGATAACATGAAAATATTGCACGCCTTCGACCAACTTATTTCATGCAATTATGAAAATTGTAAAAAAATACTGTTTGCAACAAGTTGAGAACCAGTCTAAGATAGACGAACACAATTCTTTTTGCTCATCTAATAATTTACCTAAGAGAAAAGAAAACTCGGTCCTTGAAGAGCAATGAATATTTAGAATTTGAATATAAGATTTACAATTCAAATCCGGATACTTTGAGAAATTCAAGGATAGCATGAGATTCTGTCTTAGTTTATCTGTCTTTCTGTCTGTCTGTCTGTATCTCCCTCCCTAACTCTCTTTTTTCTCTCTCTTTCTCAGCCCGCTCAAAATAAAAACCTCGTACTAGCCCTTTTCATTACTGAGGTAAGAAGAAGAGGAAGGCGCAGGGCATAAGAGCATTAGAATGGTACTGAGAAGATAGAGTTAATGATATTCCTGTCATTTTGAAGAAGTCCAGCTCTAATCTCTTATAACTTCTCACATTTGTTCGATTTCAAGTAATCAAAGTATTTCACACCTTCATTGCAGTTACCACACCTTCCACCCTAAGATCGCATCGTTTTTCATTCTCTTCCCTACAAAAGGAATAAAATTAAAGAGGGTTTGGTTTTTAATGACGTTCTGCTGCTAAACAACATGAGCCAGAGCACAACGAGATCAACATTTCTAAACTCTCTGGTGAACCGGCTGGGAAATAGTCGCTCACAATAATCACTATCGACAGAGCTAAGTCGTTCGTCTAAATACCTATCAACGTTATCCCTCTTCTCAATGCTATTTCTTTGATTGGATTAATTGTGCTTTTGAGGTCCGATCCTTCACCTCCCTCCCTCTTTATCGATCACAGAATGATCTTTGATGGACATCCACAGCGCTTAGTCCGCTTCATCATTTTCTCTTTTGTTGTAGTCCGACCTATTGAAGTTGTTGTAAAATTTGGCGAGCGTTATTCAAACTCATCTATTTCAAATGATATGAATGCGCAAAGCGCGTAAAACCTTTCCATGGCTTGTGTGCAGAGAGCAACAATAAGAATTCTCCTAACAATAAGACCGTTTGGTACGTAAGGGGATTGAGGGGTATTGAGAAGGTTTTATTCTTGAAAGCTTTTTCTCCCTTTCCCCCCTCTCTTTCCAGTTTGGTTGGTGTAGTTCGATCAGAAGTAATTGCTGGTGAGTGGTTTTGATGGGGGGCGCCCGGTGAATGAATAGGGCCACTTTTCTGTTTTCCAATGACCCCTCGGTTGGTAGAAAGGGATCCCGTATCCCCATGTGTCGGGCAGAGGGGAGAAATTGGATCGGGAAAATGGTGTCAGAATCTCGATTGCCTTGGGCGGCAAAAATGTGGTCTATTGTTGTCGGGTGTTTGTAGAGACCCGTCTCTGTTTATGGTGAGTTTTCTGAGCATCTTATGTAGCCTATCTATTCAAATAAATCCAAACCAATGATTATTTTCAGGACATTTCAACCCGAGGAATATCTATTCAAATGAATCCACACCGACCATTTCATGGACGGAATATAAATGAAGATTTACAATATAATCACCTTTATAGCAACATTTCTACATTGTCACCCCTCCCCCTGTCTCTACCATGATTATTACTATTATTTATTTATTAATTTATTGATTGATTGAATTATTGATTGATTTTTTAAATTCTATTTTCAATTTTATTTTTTCATTTCATTTCATTTTTATTTTTATTTATTGATTGATTGATTTTATTTTATTTTATTATTTATCTTTTTTTTTTTTTTTTTTTTTTTTTTGGGGGGGGGGGTCTTGGATGAACCAGTAACATTCATTTACATTAAGTGCTATTTTTAAAATGTGACACAAAATCAGTCCCTAGTTTTATGGAGAGCAATCAACAACTGACAAAACATACAAACAAACAAATAAAAAACAATACAGCGACTGAAGTATTGCCGGTGACGGCGGCTTTAGTGCGTCCGGTTGTTTTTATGCGTCTTTTCACAAAATTAGAGATGACCAGATGACAC